>JAILYB010000336.1:0-75993 GCA_021437785.1 Rhodomyrtus psidioides
TCAATTTCAACAAAAATCCCAAATTTTCATTTAATTGTAAATTGGGGGAATTGTGCAATTGAAGGTTCAAATGATCAAATTGGACCAAATTACCTATGCCAATTGATTCAAAATGATGAAAACCATTGGGCAATATGTTTAATTTGCAATGATAGTCCTTGAATTGAAAGTAATTTCAATTATGCCTAATTTCAAGGACTAAAATGCAATTTAGTATACAATTTTTGCTCAATTCGTGCAATTAAACAATCTGTGTGGACAATTGGGTTAAATTGCAATAAGGGACAATTAGATTGAATGTTAAGATCCTAAAAAATGCCAAAGTTGCAAATTAAAAGACTCAACTAACATTTTTTATCAAATTCAATCATATGTGTAACAAAGGAACACCTAAAATTGAATCTGATTTTGGACTTTTTGTGAGGTCAAAAAGACAAAAGATTTAAAAAGAAAAATATTGACTATTTTTTCCATATTTTTGTGACCTCAAATGCTATTTTTCTTGAATTTTCAAGTATTTTCCTAATTTCCAAAAATACTAAAAAAATACGAAAAATATGAAATTTTTTTTTATAAAAAATGGTTCCTTAGGCTTGGTCAAGACCACCAAAGTTTATTTTACAATTTTTTGACTTTTTATGAATTTTTTATGAATTTTTTAAGAAATAGCTAAAAAGGGCTGATCCAAAATTAGGTGTCAACACACGGTGCCGGGCTCGAAGTCTCTTTCCAATAGGATTCTGCTTCTTGCGGCTCTTTCTAGGGTCAAGGAAAGCCTTTTGATTTGTGGGTTGTTTAGGGGGCTCTTGGTTGTTCTATCGTAATTAGATGTGAATTGTGTTGTTGTATTTTGCCGTGAGATGGTGGATCTTCTTGCTTGGAGTGAGCGTTGTTGTGATATGGAGTTTAATTTGCTGCCATGAAGGTGCTAGTTTTGCGCTGATCGAATTAGGAAATGACAAGAGACATGTTAGTTAGGGTGTCCATTATGGCTGAAGTAAACTAGCCCTTTATGTGCTTGATGGGAAACTTTTGCCAGGGTGATTTGATTTGGTGATTATGTTTTCTCTTACAGATCACTTGGTCCTACTCTTAGTTATGGAAATGTTAGGATTGGTTATGTATCTTGGCCTTGTGATTTCATTGAATTTTGTGGAAGGACTGCACTATGGCTATACAATCATCTCGCAATTGGTACATGTACAATTTGTGCTGTCGGTTGTAGGTGTGAAGTCAAAAACCAATGTTGATGGTATGTCTATGAGGTCTTCTGGAATTGGCTAGAAACAAGAACAAGATTCATTACCAAAGACAAAATTCCACTTCCTCCAGAACAGGACATGCTGGTCAGCCCAAATTACTAACTTGCAATCCCTAGGAGGCAATCTGCTTAGGCAATGGAAGAAGCAGAAGAAGATGAAAAAAGTGATGCCAATCCATCACAAGAGCATAAACAGATTTTCCACAGAGTACGCCACAAAGGGTTTCATTTCTCCTTTCTAAACATCCCAAATGATGGATCTTATTCGCAGGTGTGGTGTGAATGTAAAAACAATTGGAGAAATTATCGATATATATGTTGATTCATACTGGATCATTCTATGCATAGGAATAGCATGCAAATGTTCAGAATTTCTTTTATTTTGGTGCAAATGGAGTTTTATTGACAGGTTCTAGGGTACCTTGGAACCGGATCCGAAACCTGTGATAGGGTAGGTTCTAGGTTCCAGGGTATAGCGGGTAGGTTCCAGGTTCCAAAAAATGAGGAACCTGTACTAGCGGGTAGGTTCCAGGTGGAACCTACCCAGAACCTGGAATCGCTCACCCCTAAGATTTACGACTCACTCAAATTTCTGTGTGTCGACGTAGATATCAACTACATAATATTTAGTTTTATAACCTTAAAATTATTATCGAATATAGAAATTTGCGGATTTTGCATGATATGCGTAAAATCTTAGCCAATATGGAGGTCACGTCGGCGTCGCGTGGAAAAAGTTCTTTCACGTCTCGCTACGACCTAGTCCAAAGGCCACATTGGTATGATTTCGGCTAGATTTTAGCGGCACGGGACTTATATAGACAAATTAGAGGTAGGGAAACTCGATCAAAAAAGGTGTGAAAGTATAGGGACCGATAGATTTTTCACAAAATAAAATTGAGACTATCCTGATTTTCCATTTTATCTGGCTCTCGCTTGATATCGAATATGATCCGCTTGTTTAAACGCTCATTTACACCAGTCTTACTGTCCAGTGTCACACCACAAAAATAATTCAATTGGGCCTATTGCAAAAGCTAATTCAGTAGGGGTAATCGATTTCAAGGTGGGCTGGTTCCCACATTAGAATTGAGAACTGAACCAGAAAAGTCGGTTTCTAGTTTGTGGAACAGAAACCGTCATAATAACATGTTTTCCAGCCCCTACCTAAATGATGGATTTGAAGTCGAGGCCATGGATCCTACGCCTATCTCTGGCTATCTTACCCTTTTCAATTGGCAAAAGGATACTTTAAGTGTTAATATTTATGTACGACGCTCACTTTGGTGCTAATTTTTTGGATCATTATTTTTATCACTTAAGTGTCAATTTTTTTTAAACAATTATTTGTGTGCCACCTGCGGTGAGGTCGTCAGAATTGCCACTAAAGTGATCATTTTTTCGCTGAAATTGGCACTAAAGTGATTATTTTTCTTCGATTTGACATTAAAGTGATCATTTTTTGAAACATTTAAGTGCTAATTTTTTTTTTTAAAATGATCATTTAAGTGCCAACTTCGGTGAGGTCGTCGGAATTGCTCGTCGTTAGCATTAAAATGATCGTTTTTTTTTTATTTGGCACTTAAGTGATCCAACATATATATGCACCAAAGTGAGCTCTGTATATAAATATTGACAATTGGGTTGTCCTTATGCCCTTCTCAATCAGTTCTATATCACATGCTAAAGATGAAGATAAATTCACTATTTTGAAAATGAGAATTTTCAAAAGAAATGATTCGACAATGCCCGTTATGAGTGTTTTTGTGCATAAGCCACCTCTATAGATAATCCGCGATTTTCGTTAAATGTATAATGTCATCCTTGAACTTTTAATTTTATACAGTATAGTTCATGAATTTTGGCTCAACGTGCAATGTCGTCCATGGATTTGTAAGTTATTCAATGCGGTCCCTAAACTATTGATAAATCAATGCGGTCCCTGAATGACTGATAAATGTTAAACTGGTCCTTTCATTGGCGTCCTTTCCACATAGGCTGGGGACGAAGTTGAGCATTTACTAATTATTTAGGGAGTGCATTGAATAAATTAAAAGTTGAAGGATGACATTACATATTGGGCAAAGTTAAGAAACTATATTGAAAAAAAAAATTAAAAAGTTCGGGATGACATTTGCACGTTGGACTAAGTTGAGACACTAGATTAAATAAATTTAAATTTTATGGACCACGTTAAATATTGTCCTAAAATTGAGGGACTATTAATGGAATTTTCTGCATGCGCAATGATCCTTTGCATGGGTCACTTTATCATCAGGTGACACGAAAGGGGTGTGGATTGTATGCTCATAAGAGATAAGTTACGCTCGTAGGTCCCCTTTTGTTTTTTTGGTTAGAGGGTAAATTGCATTGACTTTAAGAGTTCATGCAATTAAAAGGTCACTTTGGAGTCACGAAGGACCCCAGCGACGGCTCCGTCTGCTATACAGATACGCTCATAGGTCCTCAGGATCTGGATCCCCTGCCCACGTGGGGGAAAAAATCTGCGGGACGGCCCAGATCTATGGTCTCCCTTACCACGTGGGCAGGGGATCCCGCTCCAGGTCCCCATTGCTCTATTTAAATGGAAAAAAAAAATTGAAAAATTCGGAAGGGTTGTCGGCCCGTGAACCCGGTTCCGTGGAAAAACGGTTCGATTCCTGTTCTCACAGATCGGACCGCTCCTAGTCTAGCTTCCTCGCCTTGCCTCCACGTTCTACCAATCCACGTCATGCAGTCAGGTTTCCTTTCTCGGGAGTCGGGATCCACTCGACATTTCGCCCTTCTCTCTCTCTCTCTCTGAACTCTCTCCATAACCGTCGGATCCTCCTCACCCCCAATTTCCGTTACCCATCCAACGATCGCCGGCCCTTCTTCTTCCCCTCCTCCGGCAGCCACACACAGATTCCCATTAAATCAAACCCTAGACCATCCGCCATCTCCGATCTTCCATTTCTTCGATCATTTTTCTCTTCCACGATCACAAGGCAACGATCTCGACCTGTGTAAATCACGCGTTCGCACATATTCCGCGCGAAGGAATCTGAAGACAAGGTGCCACTGGTAACAGAGATTTAGTTAGAGAGAGAGAGAGAGAGAGAGAGAGAGAGAGAGAGAGAGAGAGAGAGAGAGAGAGGGAGGGGAAGAAGTGTGATAATGGGGGTGGATTACTACAACATACTGAAGGTGAACAGGAACGCGAGCGACGATGATCTGAAGAAAGCCTACAAGAGGCTGGCGATGATATGGCACCCGGACAAGAACCCCACGAGTAAGCGGAGCGAGGCCGAGGCCAAATTCAAGCAAATCTCCGAAGCCTACGACGTTCTCAGCGATTCTCAGAAGCGTCAGATCTACGATCTCTACGGCGAGGAAGCCCTGAAGTCCGGCCAATTCCCGCCCCGGGGTGGCCCGCATTATGCCCACCGGCAAAACCAAAGCAACCATCATCAGTTCAATGGCAGTGGAGCTTCGTTTAGGTTCAATCCGCGGGATGCTGAGGATATATATGCGGAGTTCTTCGGATCGGAGAGCAACGGAGGGGGTGGGAGAGGTAGGAGGGGGTATGGAGATGGGTTCTTCAGGACTTCAAATGGCGGGGCGAGCGCGAGTAATGGTGGCGGTGGGGAGTTGAGGAAGGAAGCGCCGGTGGAGAACGTGTTGCCGTGTAGCCTGGAGGAGCTCTATAGAGGAGCCAAAAAGAAGATGAAGATTTCAAGGACGATTTCTGATGGGTTCGGGTATGTCATCCGATGTTCTGATTTGTACTGATTTGTATTTCGTATTGAGGTTGTTGGTGTTGCTGTCTGTTTCTGTGATGGCATCCTCACCTGGCAATTGGGACTTTGTTGCATTACATACGGTTCATGAGTCCGAATTGTGGAGATGCTGAAATTTCTAAATGTAGTGTAAGAAGTTTTTCTTTGATATGTTCCTGAAAACTTCATGCGTCAATTAGCACAGGGTGAATAAATTTGGGCTTGTATTTCAGATTCCTATAGTTGGAGGGATAATTTTTGCATAGAAGTTTGTTTGTTAGCAAATGCATTATTAATTTGGTGCTAGGTTTACTAGGGATCTGTTTGATGGTTGAAGGGTCGTAGCGTGTTATAACAGGCGGTCCTTGATCTTAAAATTTATGTGGTTAAATGGATTTAGATTGACAAATACTCGATATTGGCCTGTTAAGTGTTCACTTCAGATGCATGAGTGAGAATTTGATTGCAATTGGTGGAGGTGAAATCAGATATAATTGAAGTGAAATCCTTTTGGAGAGCACAGATTGTAGAATATCTGTACTTTTGCATTGATGATGAAGAGGAAGACTCAACGGTATGCTGGTTATTGAATAGGTTATTCATTCAATGTGCATAGGGCTATGATTTTAGGCTTGTTTACCATGCCAGAAGGATGTCATGGAAGGTGTCCGAATGGTTTGGTATTACATGCGATACCTCCTAGGGAGATGTTTAATGGTTTTGCAGGCAGTAATCATATGATTGGGAGGAAAATTGGATTTAATGGGATGCTGGCAGTTGAAATACTGTCATTGACAATTTTCTAGATTCCTTGATACCATAGCAATGATGTGCTGTGATTGCTTCATTGAGAACTTAAGACCAGAAATTGCATGTTTAACTCCTTGTTTTGTAAACGATAATGAGGAGGCTTCTTAGCTTTACTGTCTACACCAAACAGTGTTCTTGGATGGTGAAGGTTTAGGGAGTAAATGAAGAAGCAAATTAGTTAGCAGTTTATTGGCCATTATTTTGCTTTCCGATCAGTGGCTGTATTTCGTGCAGCAGCCTCTTCAGCTATGACTGAATGATTTGAGAGTTTCCTTTTGCTTCTAAGAACAACATCTGGAGATAAAACAGAATTCGTTATCAAGTAGCTTATGGATTTGCGCAAGGTTCCCCATCTTTCTTTTCAGCATTTCCTGTACAGAGCACAGTAAAGAACCTCCAAATTTTTCTTAGCATCGCTTCGTACGGTGCTGTAAAGGCCCTGGAGTGAGGTTGTCACTCGGCATGTGTTTCAAGCTGCTCGGCTTTCAATCTTCGTTTTCTCAAGTTAGCCTTGCCCCTCTTCCCTGTTGCTAATTGATACTCCCATTAGCAGTCATTTTGGAATTGTGAGATCTTTTGGGGAAAGATCGTTCATGGAGTATAGGTGAATTATTTTTCGCTTGACTCTGTTTTTCAGAGTGGAAAAGCCAGATAGGCTTAGATGATGCACAATAGGTAGCTTAGTCATGAGTCCCTTCTCTATTTGTTTACCCATTGTCCTTCCGCAAAGTTGGAACTGAATGACAGTTGAGACCATTTCATTTTCTTTTGACTCCTATTAGTCTCCTAGCTATTAAGATGATAAAATTCTTTTATACAAATTTGTTGAGAACGACTCCTTTCTTGAGCTGGAGTACACTATGGATGTGAAAATGGGTTTCTTGACTCTGCTAAATCGAGAGAGCAAGCGAATACCCAACCCCCCTGCCTCGCCCGGTGCCCCATTTTTCCATTCTTGTCCGGTTCTCTGTTTTGTCTGATCTGATCACTTTTCTTTCGTCTTGCCTTCCTTTCAGTAAACCTCGCACTATGGAGGAGATATTAACCATTGAGATTAGACCTGGTTGGAAGAAAGGCACAAAGATCACTTTCCCTGAGAAGGGCAATCAGGAGCCCGGCGTGATCCCTGCTGATCTTATTTTTGTGGTGGATGAGAAGCCGCATGCAGTTTACAAGAGAGATGGTAATGACCTGGTGGTCAATCAGGAAATAACGTTACTGGAGGCGCTTACTGGTAAGAACCTTGAATTGACGACCCTGGACGGGAGAAATCTTGTGATCCCGCTCGCCGAGATCATCAAACCCGGTTTCGAAATGGTCGTTCACGGTGAAGGGATGCCTATCTCTAGAGAACATGGGAGAAAAGGAGATTTGAGAATTAAATTTGATGTCAAATATCCTTCAAGACTAACTGCAGAACAGAAATCTGATTTAAGAAGGGTTTTGGGTGGTATTTTGTGATAAATTGTCTTAACTGAACATATTAAGACAAGTTATCACAGATTATTATTACCAGAGAGCATTCTGAAATTATTATGGTAGGTACAGATATATCTCCAGAAGATTGGAAAAATGTGAATAGTAGGAAGTCTTAAAGGGCTCGGGTGTGGACCGAGTATGGTTCACTGTTTTTCCTCTTTTTTTTTGCAGTTTAGTATCTGGATTGGACATGTAGTCGGGGACAGAAAATGTGAAAAGTTTTAACTAAAAGGAATGTAGCTTAAGTTTAGTCGAACTTTTCACGATTGCCATGTAATATCGGTCTTTGCTCTTAAAATGTCCATTTGTGACTTCTCATCGTTTGCAGTTTGGAAAAGAATGATGAGTTGGTTTTGATCATTGTGCAGCATCATTCCAGTATATTGATCTGATTATTTCAGCAGCATATATATCCAACGGTTTGTCCTCCTTCCTGATTCTGCTTTGTTTGTTTCAATTGTATCAACCTGCTGTGTTGTGAGAAGTCTGAATCGTCATAGAATAGAAATCTAGACACAATAAGCTCCTTCTTCAGTGCTCAATGGGTCTTGACTGTTGAGCTTTGGGGTAAAAACCAGACCTGATCAATTCGGTCGAGCTTAGTACGTGCGAGACAATTTATAATTAACGTTAGGCCCATGCCCAACTCTTTTCATTCAGTCGGATCTCTTGTGTTTGTTTCGAGCAGCAAACCGAGCCGGGAATAGGGCGATGTTGATCCAATTGGCAAGCCCTTTAATTGGCCTGGCCTGGCCCGTTATCGACCTCGTTCCTCCGGTGAGACCAGGAGTGTGCCACAAATAGCTCACATTCCTATCCTTGAGAAAGAGCAGATGAAAACTAGGGCGGTACGACTCCCCATCGAGGTTGAGATTGAGATATGATGTACATTGTGCTTTTCGCTTTTGAAGGGCTTTATATCGATACACCGCACCTTAGTCGATTCCCATTGGAGAAGAAGCCAAAGAGGTCGGTTCCTTTACATCATCTTCTGCTTTTGGAAAAAAGATGAAGGCAAAGCAGGAGTGATGTGTCCATGAAATCAAAATTGCATCTTTGGATTCGAGGTCATCAGCCAAAAATGATTGGACTCCACTTGAATCCCTTTGAACGTGAAGTGCCAAAGAGATTAACAAAGGCCAACGACCAATCAATCGCCCACTAACCTCCAATAATTCCGGCCTTTTTCGCGTCCTTTTGCACGGTGTGTTCCCGATCACAGTCCCATTCCTTTCAACTTTTGATCCATCGTTCGCACGCCGTGATGCTAACGATGACCAAGTAAACGTATGCCGTCGTGGTTTCGACCCCCCCCCCCCCCCCCCCCCCAAAAAAAAAGGTAGGGGACCGTCGTCGTAGCTTGGCGTGCATGACCATCCATTCCGTGTTTGTATTTTCGTGTTCGTGTCGATTCACGCTTTCGTTGTGGTCCTTTCGTAAAGTTTGAAGCGTCGGCACGAAATGCTTCATTAAGGGAAGAATGACTAATGATATGTTCGCGTGGATTCATGCTGGCTATTTTTTTTTTCCTTCTTTAATATTAGGGGTGAGCGGTTCCAGGTTCTGGGTAGGTTCCACCTATAACCTGAAACCTACCCGTTACTACAGGTTCCTCAATTTCTTTTACCTAGAATCTACCCTCTATACTCTGGAACCTGGAACCTACCCTGTCACAGGTTTTGGGTCCGGTTCCAGGGTACCCTAAAACCTATCAATAAAACTCCATTTGCACAAAAATAGAAGAAAATAGGGGTGAGCGGTTTCAGGTTCTATCTAGGTTCCACATATATTATTGATTGAACGATCAATGCGAATAATTACCTCTAATGACCACCATCTACTACTAAAATCTATTAACTATAACTCATACATATATACACGAAAAGTATAAAACAATAATGGAGTAAAAAACTCGATGATAAAGTAGTTTCAAATTACATACTCATTATCGTCCTTATGAAATCCCTCATAATGACGTGATGACATATACTAAAAAATAATATAAAAGATTGCTTTGCTTCGGGTTCCAGGTTCCGGTTCCAGGTTCCACCTACTTGGAACCTGAAACCTACCTGTCAAAGCAGGTTCCCAAATTTTTGGAACCTGGAACCTACCCTCTTACCTTGGAACCTGGAACCAATCGGTTCCTACCGGTCCGGTTCTACAGGTTCTAGGTTCTACCCTGGAACCATGCTCACCCCTATTTAATATGGTTGGTTTGGTATTGGCCGGGTCAATTGTTTACTTGATCAACATAACTTCAATGTGACGATTTTTCACTAACGAATAGCAACCCTAAATATATAATTCAAACACCATTTTTTTTTAAAGGTTTCGTGTGTAATTGTTGAGACGGCTTGTCTTTTGGAACACGAAAATATGCACAAAGGACAATAAGTGAAGTCGTTCGACCATAAAAAAAAAAAAAAGTTTTCGTTCACACGTGACTACTTACTAGTTTCTTGAAGGCTTCATATAGCTAATCAAAGCAAAAAATTCATGAAAAAAACAAACAAACAAACAAACAAACTGTGAAGTGACTACTCAGTACTCAAACTTTGTGTCTTGTCTATTCTTGGTTGGATTTCTAAAGTTTAGTTTATGCTCGATCCTACCAAAGTGGACCGTCGTGGTCCGGCACTGCTCGGCATTATTAAAGACATTTATATGAAAAAATATACACGGATGTACAGTTAACCATTTCGATGAAAAAAAAATTGATTTACTATTTAAAAAAAATTGTCAGAATTTATTAAAAATTTGGGGAAAAAGGGAAAAAAAATTGTCAAGTCCTTTAAAAAGTCTCGTCATTTTAAAATTTAAGATTGTTTGGATTTTCTTGTGTCCGGAATTATGTTTTGTCTCCGCCTTCATACAATGTGGACATGTCTTTTTGTTAGATGAACTAGAGTGTCGTCCGCATGTTTGCCCCTATTAACGAAAATATATATATGGATCCCTAATAACATTATCATAATCATTATCGAGAAAAGAGGCATATACTTGAAATTCAAGTATTTGTATTAATCCGACGAAGTTATTTAGGCTGTGTTTGGTCGTTTGGATTCGGATTGTGATAGAATAGGATAAAAGAGGATTTGAAATCTTCCAATATTCCGAAGTAAAATTCTGATGCTCAGTTATGAACATCTAATTTTCAATGTGATCCCTCAACGTTTAATTTAACTAATATATAATCCATGACCTCTAGCCCAATGTACAATGTGATCCCTAAACTTTCAATTTGCTGAATGTGGCATCCGAACTTTTTGAGCATGCTCAATTTAATCTTTGAACTATGAGAGAATGTTCAAACTCGTCTCAGGACTTAAATTAATAGAATTACTACATTGAATATCTTTTTATAATTTATGGATTAAGTTGAACAAATTTCAAAAGTGTCCATAGACCATATTGATCAAATTAAAGTTAATTGACCACATTGCATATTGAATAAAAGTTCAGGGATTGTGTCGGTATCCCTAAATTATGTAGCTTACAAATACATAAATATTCCATCGATGTTTAGATCATGTATTTTTTTTAGAGGAAGAAAAAAAGGGAAAAATAAATGATGTGAAGGAAAGAGAAGCTTTAAAAAAAAGAAAGGAAAAAAAAAAGCGTCCATCGGGGGAGTGATTGACGGTCATGGATGCTCTGGGACCCACCAAAGGTTCACCGTGTCGTGTGCGCTCGGCCGCATCCTATCCTTTGAGCCCTTTTTGGGCTTCACAAAGAGAATAGGGAAAAAGGCCATTAAATTCGGACAAAAGAACGGAGGTGCTACGGACGAGTACGGACGAGTACGTTTTGTTCGGAGAATGAGATAAGGCGCATGCCGAAAGTTCCATTCGTTCATGTGGATTCCGCCGGACATGCCGGTCATGGGCCCCACATGGTTTCGCTAATAAAATTGATAATACCTCATTTAATACGGGGGCGCCAAAAAATAGAAACAACATTTGAGAAGTGAAGCATAAACTTGGGTCCGATGTCCAACGTTGTCCCGAAACTTTTAAGCTGTATAATATTGTTCGTGAATTTTAGCACAATGTGTAGGATAGTCTCTAAACTTTCAATTTTATTTCATATGATCTCTCGACTATTGATAAATGTTTAATATAGTTCATAAGTTATATGAAAATATTTAAAACTTCGGCACTCATTTGTTCATTGAAGATATTGCGCATTGAGCTAAATTTCAAGGACCGCATTTAACAAGTTAAAAGTCATCGTACATTAGACTCAAATTTAGGGACCATTTAAGTCAGTCCCTCCTTTCTATTTTGAAGTTGGACAGTTGCAATTAATCTCGGTAATTTGGTCTTTGGAATTTTAAAGATATCTCGATTTCCTATTTGTTCAAATTCTATGAACATTGCCATCGTGCTACTTAAACTTAAAATAACTCGTCCAAACAATCTCATTTGCGGTTGAGAAACTATTGCATATGACTCGCAATTGCTAAACTTAACGGGGCCTTGTGTACGCCAATGGAAACTTTTATCTATTACTCAAATTTTCCACGCGGTTTAAACCTTAAAATTACTTTCCAACCCCACCAAAAAAAAAATTAAAGAATTGTTTCACTTATTGTCGGTTTGAATAAGAACGATTTTTATTTTTTCACTGACCCAGAAAAGAAGAAGACGAGTCAAGAGCGAACCAACCCTTTTAACTTTTTTCCCTTGTGGAGTCCATAGCGAGGTCAGATCGGTCCGGGTCGATCGCCGGTCCTTCGGAAGTTTCTATAAGATAGGACGGATCGGATCGGACCGTGAATTTCATGGCCCGTTCCGGTCCGGCCGGACAAAGGGAATCGAGTTTGGTAGGAATGGCCTCGTGATCTGCGGAGCGAATTGGATCCATCGAGAAGCTCGCGAAACGTGTATTCTCACTTGAGCACACACGGCAATGCATAGAGACTGTGTGGATGTTTTAATCGAGTTTACGCAGTATTAGCCCAAAATTGGTTTAGAGGTAGTCGCTCTTCTTTTCTTTCATTGCGCAAACCAAGATTATTTAATCCGAGTTGACAATTTTTTTTTTTATATATGGGAAAAATTCCCTAATATAAAGTAAGTTGCACGCGATTGCCAGTGAAGGGACTTGGAGGAAACAAAGAAGAAGAAAAATTATTGTAAAAATTATTTACACGTGTCAATCGTGTTACATCAGTAGATTTTGTTAACTCGGATTAACGGAGACACTTCATCGAAAATTTGCATGTAGTTTTAGGAGTTGCATGACAACACTTTTCGTAGAGAAATCAACTTCTGACCAGAAGTTGATCTCTCTACTTCTTCTCAAAAGCAGAAGTTGATTTTTATACTTGACTTCTGATAGGAGAACTTTGTTTGGTAACGGTTGAAAATTTCTATTTTTGAAACATTATTAATAAAATCTTTGGCAACGGCGGCGGCGGCCCGTGTGGTCAAAAAAGTGATTCTAGAGTTGAGAAATATTTTTTTTTACTTACCAGAAATAGAAAATCCAACCAGAAATAAAAAATATCACCAGAAGTCAATTTTTTTACAAAACATCTTTCTACTTCGAAAGTGATTTTACCAAATGAATTTCTTTGCCAGATTAACTTATGGCAGAGAAATTCAGAAATTGAAGTGTTGTCATGCAACATCTAATGTGCTGGAGCGAACGGTTATCGATATTACTCTAGTAAGTCGAACCAAAGTTCGGGAGGCCATTTGCGTCATTTTCTCTTAAGTTAAATGTGTAAGTTATGCATGTACGGTGTCTGTACTTGGTCCTAGTCTTGGAGACGTCTGCGTCAAGACGAGATTGACTGAGCATTTGTTGACGTTGACATCTTGAGACCGCCATTTTTCTAGTAGACCTACCTACCTAAACCAAATTTGGGGGTACATTGTGAAGTGAGGGGAAAAAAAACGAAGGAAAATAAAATTCCAGTGAAAAAGTAATGAGAATTTTCATTTTTTTTTGGTTGAGAATAAGAGGGAGAAGAATTGAAAATTGTAGGTAATTTTGGAAAAAAGGCGATGTCGTCCGGACTTTTTATTTTTCATACTTAATTTTACATGCATCTATTATCGGCGAGTCTATTTAATTGATGATTTCAGATTATTTTTCGTAAAAAATTTTGTCGCTCGTACAAAAAGTTAGTCTTTGAATGATTCTTAAATAGGGTAAATGACATAGATGGCTCTCGAACTTTTGTTTAATGTGCGATGAGGTCCATGAACTATAAATTTGTTTAATTTGATAACCGAGGTTCCGCGCAGCCGGCGAGCTTCGCTCAACCAGCGGTGGAGCACGACTAGTCCTCGGGGGGGCTAGCGCAGGATCCCACCACCACGATCCCCCACTTAAGACACCGGCGCCTACGAGTTTTGAACCCATGACCTCTCGTGAAAGGAACTGAACTCAAACCATCGCGGCCACCGACCGGTGGGTAAGTATGTGTTCAATATAATCCCTAGAATGTATGAAAAAAGTTCAATGATGTCCTTCTATCAATTCAAGTCCATGATCAATATTGAACATGTGCCAAAAGTCCATGGACCACATTAAACAAATTAACAGTTCATGAACTACGTTTGGGTTAAAGTTAAGGTACCGCATTAACAAAATTAAAGTTCAGGGACCACAATTCATGTTGGGCCAAAGTTCATGAATAATTTGTGTCATCATCCCTATCAAATATTACCAATATATCATACATTTTGTGTTTCATTTTACTAGCAAAAGACAAATAATGTATTATTTTTTTTGGTCGAAAGGAAGGCCTTTTTGGCCGAAAATGAAAGTTTTAAAATGAAACAAAGAAAAAAAAATTAAATTCGTCTCACATACCGAATTACACTCTATTGTGTAAATAAAAACTAGATGAGTTTAGGAAAACGATACGAGTAATTAGAGAGAAAAGTGACTAATTAGGCCTTTAATCAAAACTTAAAAGTGCATCAGATAACAACGATGACATCACCAGTTTATCTCTAATTGTGAATCTTTTCTGTTGCATAAAATCTACAACGGCAAACAAGAATTATCACGAGTCCCAGATCTTTTTGGATCTGCTAAAAAAAAAGCAATTTTTTTTTCATTTTTCAATATTTGAGAATTAAGAAAACATTCTCAGCTTTTGAAAGCTATAAAAAAGTTAGATGAAGACCCAAAAAATTATGTACTTTGCAAGATTTAAGGTGCCCCAATTCGAAAAAAAAATATAAAAAATAAAACTTAATTAAAAGCATACCAAATGTGCAAGAATGAGTTTTACTAGGATTATATGTAGGTTAATAATTGCTATTGATGTAATATAATCAGAGGTTTCCTTTTTTTCACTTTGGTTCTTTCCCCCATAAAGCAGCACAAGCCAGTAAGGTACCGACCGCTATCACGGCTGGTACGAACCCGCACGGAAGCAATTTGCGGAGAATCTCTCCTTCTTTTTTGACGTGAACAGGTTTCTGCTTTTCTTGAAACTTTGGACTTGTCGTTGAAAGCGATAGAAAACGACAGAAGAAAAAAAAAAGCATTTCAGAGAAAAAGGCTCTTTCCTTTTCGTCCTTCGTATTCTATTTTAGCATTCCCACTGCTTGCTCTGTTCTTCATCTTCCTCTGTACTCGATATTCTCTGGAAGAATTTCGCAGGGATTGCTCTGGGTCGAGACAGGTGGAGGGGGAGAGAGAAAGAGAGGAAGAGATGGAGGAGAAGGGTCAAGGTTTGGAGGCTGTGCTGAAGGAGGCCGTCGATTTGGTAACAGATCTTATCCAGAGAGCCTTTTGCGTTGCTGGTGTAAAGTTCGAAACTTTATGTGAATTTCTGGGTTGGTGAGTGCAGGAAAACATACCCATTGAGGAGGTTTTTCAGTCCCTGAGGTGCACCAGAGAAGGCCTCACCTCAGCGGCTGCTGAGCAGAGGCTGGACCTTTTTGGCCACAACAAGCTCGAAGAGAAAAAGGCACTAAGATCACTGTCTTTTGATTTGATCAATGTGTATGTGTGTGGGGGTCTTTGTTGGTGATAAAGATTTGCACTTGTTGATTTGTTTCAGGAGAGCAAGTTCTTGAAGTTTTTGGGGTTCATGTGGAATCCCCTGTCCTGGGTCATGGAGGTTGCTGCTATCATGGCCATTGCACTTACGAATGGAGGGGTTGGTGATTCTTCCTCACATGTTCTTTCCCTCTCCGTTTCTAGAGTTAAATTGAAGTTTTTTGTTTCTGATTCTTCCTTTGCAGGGAAAGCCCCCAGATTGGCAAGATTTCATAGGCATCATCACTCTTCTGTTTATAAACTCCACGATTAGCTTTATTGAGGAGAACAATGCCGGTAACGCCGCGGCTGCGCTTATGGCTCGTCTAGCTCCCAAAGCTAAGGTGCGGGACTGCGGCAATGTGTTCTATTAGTTGCGATCAAGTGATGTTTGGATTTTTTTGACGTTTGGATGTTGTGATAAAATGGTTGCTTTGATTCGCATGTACGTTGCAGGTACTTAGAGATGGAAGTTGGGGTGAGCAGGATGCTTCAATCCTGGTTCCTGGTGATATTATCAGTATCAAACTTGGAGACATAATTCCGGCTGATGCTCGCCTTCTCGAAGGAGATCCTCTGAAGATTGACCAGGTGATCTTTTTTGCTGCCATCAGGTTTCAAACGACGAGTTAACCCCGTTACTGAGACTTACTACCCTGCAGTCTGCTTTGACGGGCGAGTCTCTTCCTGTGACGAAAGGCCCTGGAGACGGTGTTTATTCGGGATCCACGTGCAAACAAGGTGAAATTGAAGCCGTGGTTATTGCAACTGGTGTCCACTCCTTCTTCGGAAAGGCTGCCCACCTAGTTGATACGACTAACCAAGTGGGACACTTCCAGAAGGCAAGGCGATAATTTGAAACATACTTTAGGCTTTGCTTGCTATTTGATGTGTTCAGGTTGTCAACTATTTGTATTATCATTGCGTTTCAGGTTTTGACCTCAATTGGGAACTTTTGTATATGCTCAATTGCTCTGGGGATGATAGTCGAGATAATTGTCATGTACCCAATTCAACGCCGGGAGTACCGTTCTGGAATTGACAATCTTCTTGTGCTACTCATAGGAGGAATTCCAATTGCAATGCCTACTGTGTTGTCTGTGACAATGGCCATCGGTTCCCATAGATTGTCTCAACAGGTGAGTTATTTGTATTGACAGTGTTATAGGGAGCGTGATTGCTGATCTGCTAAAGTTGGTTCTAGGGAGCCATCACTAAGAGGATGACAGCCATTGAAGAGATGGCTGGGATGGATGTGCTTTGCAGTGACAAGACCGGGACGCTCACGCTGAACAAACTTACTGTTGATCAGAATCTTATTGAGGTCAGTCATATACATGCACGTGTAGTATGTATTTTTTGCTCGTCTTTGTTTTTTTGCGTGTTCTTTCGTCACTGATTTTAGGAGCCTCTTTTCGTTGGTATTCTCACATGAACTCTGTTCTTGGATTCTTCATACATGACTTACAGGTGTTTGCAAAAGGAGTGGACAAAGAAACTGTTGTTTTAATGGCAGCACGAGCTTCTAGATTGGAGAACCAAGACGCAATAGATGCTGCAATAGTGGGGATGCTTGCAGATCCCAAGGAGGTGACTATTTAGTCTGTAGTTAGATTCACAGTTTTTTTGGTTAACCAGTCTAATTTTTTTATCCTTGATTTTCAATGCTCTTTCCATCTTTCTTGGCAATGCAAAGGCTCGGGCGGGCATTCGAGAAGTGCATTTTCTTCCTTTCAATCCTACTGACAAGCGAACTGCTTTGACTTATATTGATCGTGAAGGTAAAATGCACAGAGTGAGCAAAGGTGCCCCAGAGCAGGTAAAATTGGAATTTTATGCCTCTTTAACGGTGCTTCAGTTTTCTCATGTTTGGTTTAATTTAACAGTGCTTCCTCCTTTCATGTGGTTCTCAGATCCTAAACCTTGCACACAATAAGTCAGAAATTGAGCGCAAAGTCCATGGTGTGATCGATAAGTTTGCAGAGCGTGGTTTACGTTCTCTTGCTGTGGCATATCAGGTGATTGAACATGTTCTTTAAATTCTGTTTACCTTGATCTCACATAAGTTCTTTGGCCTTTCTGTTCGGAATTAGCTTCATGCTACGGTTTGTACATCCAGGAGGTTCCTGAAGGACAGAAGGAGAGTGCTGGAGGCCCATGGCAGTTCATCGGTGTCATGCCTCTTTTTGACCCACCCAGGCATGACAGTGCAGAGACCATAAGAAGGGCTCTGAATCTTGGAGTGAATGTTAAGATGATCACTGGTTGGTCTCTATTTATCCTCATCTCCAAATAGGATTGACCTGAGAAAGAATAGGTCTAGTTTTGGTGATCCAGAAGTTCAAATATATTTGCTCGGTTGTGTTGCCTCTCTATGTGCATAAATCAGCGTAGTAGTTGTCATGAGTTGGACTTCTTACATTTGCATTAATCTTTTATCTTTTCTCTTTGCTTCATGAATGGTAAGTCTGGAGCACAGAGTGCTCATTATATGTGAAGCTATGGCTTGGCTCTTTTCTGGTGATGTGTGCTTGAAAACATTCCTTTGGTGCTCCATCGGATCTTGTTAAGTGTGGATAGTGTTAGAAAGTCCAACCCAAAAGCTTAAGCTAATAGGTGGAGAGAGACCACATGAGTATAAAGAGTATTTAGAACCGGTTGTCAAGCAATGTGGGACATACTTCAACACCTCCACTCACGTGCTAGCCAGATTGCGAGCGGCACGTGAAATTTTGACTACGCACATTCACGTGGAATTTTTTTGAGAAATTTTTTTACCACGCACATTCGCGAAAGGGATAAAACTGGCTCTGATACCATGTTAGAAAGTCCAACCCAAAAGCTTAAGCTAATAGGTGGAGAGAGACCACATGAGTATAAAGAGTATTTAGAACCCGTTGTCAAGCAATGTGGGACATACTTCAACAGATAGGTACCTTTGCAGTGTGGCAAACATTTTGGGAGTTTTTTCATACTGCAGCATTTGCATGTAATGATTACATCCTCAAATTCAAAGTTATAATATCCAATATTGATTATGCCTTTTTCTCGTTATTTAGTTAAGTCAGCATTAATGTTCAAAAGCTTTCATTGGTTATTTTCCTCTTTTTATGTCTGTTCTAGAGGACAGTAGGGGAACTTCTGACCAAATACTTTGGAGAATAAAATAGACATAACAAGATGCTTAACATTTTATCATCCCATTTGGACACACATTCTGTTTGCGTTTCTTGACATGTTTAGTCTTGGGATGACATAAAATTATGCTTCATTTCTCGTGCAAAGTTCTTAGTAGAATGATATTCTAGCTCCACTCTAAAGATCTCATTATGGTGAAAAGAATAGCTATTGTTCTTTGGGTGTTTGATCGGGTTGAGCACTGACTGAGGACTGTGACCTTTATTAGGTGATCAACTGGCCATTGGAAAAGAAACCGGTCGTCGTTTGGGAATGGGGACTAACATGTATCCTTCATCTGCTTTGCTGGGGCAAAACAAGGATGAGTCCATTATGGCATTGGAAATTGATGAGCTGATAGAAAAGGCTGATGGTTTTGCTGGAGTTTTTCCTGGTACGGCACTCATCTGCTTGCGGATAAAAAAACCTACCCACAGGCGTGCGCCTATTTAGTATTCTTCTTCAACCCTTTTCTGTGTTCCCATGATTCATGTCCATACTCTCTCTGATCGGGGTGGCGAGGCTGCTAGTCTTTGCTAACTAATACTTGATCGTTGTTGCTAATTTCTTTGCAATGTTTTGGGTCTAGAGCACAAATATGAAATTGTGAAACGATTGCAAGCGAGGAAGCACATCTGTGGAATGACTGGAGATGGAGTGAATGATGCTCCTGCTCTCAAGAAAGCTGACATTGGGATAGCTGTTGCTGATGCAACTGATGCAGCTCGTAGCGCTTCTGACATCGTCCTCACCGAACCTGGCCTTAGCGTGATTATTAGCGCTGTTCTGACCAGCCGTGCGATATTCCAGAGGATGAAAAACTACACTGTATGTATTGGGCCTCATTTTAGTCCTCTATCAATTTCTTACACAAAGCTTGATGAGATAATTTGTCGTATTATCTTGATTGAGAGTATGTTCATTGTTTCCTTCACTAATGGATTTCCAATTTAACCCATTTTTTCTATGTATTTGTCTCCTTTGGCAGATCTACGCTGTTTCCATTACAATCCGTATTGTGGTGAGTTGGTGACCTTTTCCTTTTACATATCATACTGTCAGCATTGTCCCGATCTCTAGCCAAATAATCTGTTTTATCTGCACCCAAAATCATGTGACTCAGAATAATGATATCGTGTTTTTTCCAACATAATGTATTTTACCTTCTCAATGGTGGCAGCTTGGTTTCATGCTGCTGGCCCTCATATGGAAGTTTGACTTTCCACCTTTTATGGTCCTGATCATAGCAATCCTCAATGATGGTTAGTCGCTCCTCCCGTTTGATCCCCAACAGCAGCTAATTGCCTACGTAATTCTGACTAAGGTCATGGTTTCAATAGGTCTGTGTTTCTATTGACTACTTGCTGAAATTTCAGGAACTATCATGACAATATCAAAGGATAGAGTTAAACCGTCTCCTCTTCCAGATAGTTGGAAACTGGCAGAGATTTTTACTACTGGCATTGTCCTGGGCAGTTACTTGGCAATGATGACAGTCATATTCTTTTGGGCAGCATACAAAACGAACTTCTTCCCGGTTAGTTAATTGTTGCATAGTTCATGTTAGAATACATAAATGTTAAACCACGCCTTCTTCTAACAACTTAAGCTTTTAGAGCAGTTGGCAAGTGATCCCACCAAATCTTTCATGGTATCAGAGCAGGAGGTCCTGAGTTCAAATCTTTCCAGGCTCCTATTTGCCTCCCCAATGAATATGTCCACGCTTAGTACTAGGCAAAAGACCAGACTAAGCGTGAGGGGAAGTGTTAGAATACATAAATGTTAAACCACGCCATAAATGTTAAACCACGTCTTCTTCTAACAACTTAAGCTTTTAGAGCAGTTGGCAAGTGGTCCCACCAAATCTTTCAATTCAGATTACTGGTGTTGCTCAGGTTGATATACTCCCTCGTGTAGGCTTTACTGTCATGTCCTAGATTATGTATGGTCATCTGGTTCTCACTAGAGCATGAATGAAACATGGTATGTTCGTGTTTCATTCATGTTGCATATGTTGTTAGTAGCATCTGAAAGTGATGGATCCACTAAATCCATGCCACTGTTTTCATCTTCTCTGGATGGCCTTAAGTGAATAATTTGCTTAATCTGTTTTCTGGCGTGAGAATGCAAATTGTCATTTCATTGTACTTCACATTAATTTATTTCTGCGAACTTCGAATGAGTTCCACTCATGGAGATATTGTCACCTGGAATTTTCCAGCGGGTATTTGCGGTGGCCACCCTGGAGAAAACAGCTCATCATGACTTTCGGAAGCTCGCCTCAGCAATATATCTGCAAGTCAGCACTATAAGTCAGGCTCTAATATTTGTGACACGGTCCCGGAGTTGGTCTTACGTTGAGCGCCCTGGATTACTGCTAGTAGTGGCCTTTGTGATTGCTCAGCTGGTAATTTGTTAACCACCCCCTGCTTCCTTGTTCTTTGATTTCGTTAAGATATGTGTAAGAGAAGTGATTAATCATTTGTACATTCTGAACAGATTGCCACTCTAATTGCTGTCTATGCAAACTGGGGATTTGCTGCTATCGAAGGAATTGGTTGGGGCTGGGCTGGTGTGATCTGGCTTTACAATATCATCTGCTATATCCCGCTCGATTTTATCAAGTTCCTCATTCGCTATGCACTGAGTGGGAGGGCTTGGCACAACATCCTTGAGAAAAAGGTATGGATGTAGCTCTCGTTTTCTGGTCATAGTTCACCAGGGAGTGTGTTCTGATGCATTAGTTTTTAATGCAGACCGCCTTTACGAGGCAGAAAGATTTCGGTAAGGAACATCAAAAACTTCAGTGGGCACATGCACAAAGAACGCTACATGGCTTGCAAGCACCTGACGCAAAGTTCAGTCAGCGGACTCATGTTACGGAGTTGAATCAAATGGCTGAGGAAGCTAAGAGAAGGGCTGAAATTGCTAGGTAGGTGGTAATGTTAGGATTGCAGGATTTTGCTCTGAGATAGTAAACCAGTACATCATCCATGCACTATCTTCCATGTGAAACACGAAGGATCTATGATGAGGATGTTGAAAATAGGAAGTTGAATTTAGGGAAATAGGTTGTCATATGATTATGGCTAAAATGATAATAGCTTATCAATAGATGGAGATCAAAAGTTCAGTTCATTTCATATTTTATTAAGTATATAGAGAGTACTCTGAACAAGATAAATCATTGATGGGATTGAAGTGATAATCTACATTTTAGCTTTCGGAGTAAGTTGATCTTAAAAAACTTATCTCCTTGTTTTGACTTTCAAGTAGCGTACTGTACCAACACATCTAAAACGTACAAGCATATCTGGTCAGCTTTGCTTGCTGATATCTGGATTTACCACATTGCGTTGTCTTTTGTCTGTCGAACTCCTCTGTTCTTTTTTCCCTTCTTGATGGTTGATTTCATTTTGATTTGTTCTTTTAGGTTGAGAGAACTTCGCACATTCAAAGGTCATGTTGAATCAGTTTTCCGACAGAAGGGGCTCGACATAGACGGAATACAGCAAGGCTACACTGTTTGAGGAAGATCCCGTGCTGTCATAGCATTGCACATTCTATGCAGCTTAAAGTGATGATGTAATTAGAATATCATGAGGCTTAGACTGCACTTCTAGTATCTCCTATTTTCCGTCCTCACTTTACTTAGCTAAACTACTGAGCTAAAAAGCCCCTTTACAATG
This sequence comes from Rhodomyrtus psidioides, assembly GCA_021437785.1. NCBI lineage: Eukaryota > Viridiplantae > Streptophyta > Magnoliopsida > Myrtales > Myrtaceae > Rhodomyrtus > Rhodomyrtus psidioides. The sequence continues at coordinate 22,188 of JAILYB010000336.1, forward strand.
TTGGTTTAGTTGATATATGATGCCAGCAAGTTCTGTAGCTTTTATCTTTGTCCCAAATTTTTTTTTTTGGGTAAGTATTTGTCCCATTATTTATCTATTGTTTTACGGCTACAAAAACATGATGCTCTAGCATCTTTTCTGATCTTCGGCGAATAAACCACTGTCTGGACACAAAGACATGGTTGCGATCAAATGATGTGGTCACAATGTTGGGACCTCTGTGGTAGAACAAGTGAATTTTCATCGCTTTTCCCTTGATTAGGTAATCTGACCATGCAAGACTAACTCTGCTCACATTTTATGCAGTTTACAACGAATTCATGACATCGGAGATACTATGTCTCAGTGCTTTCACTCACTATGTATCTGCAGTAGTTATTTGCTGCGCATACTGCTACAGTCATATCTACAAGAGGCAGATATCTGGTACGTGTTCTACACGAATATATCATATGATAGGCTTTTTGGTTTTCTTCTCTGACTCTGAGTCGATGATCGCGTCGGGAGTTCCTTTATACTTGTACCACCGAGCACATAGTAAGAAGTAACCCAAGTTTAGAATACCCAAGACAGCAATGAGGTAGTAGAAGTAGTCTAATCTCCCTTTGTTTAGATCTTCTGGAAGCCAATTCCCGCCTTCTGCTCCAGCAGTTGCTCTGTGGACAATTGATATCAGGAGGCTACTCAAGTAATTTGCACCTGCAATGCTGCAATAGAATAGAGACCCAGCGACACTTCTCATGTTTTCTGGGAATTGCTTGTAATAAAACTCGACTTGTCCGATGGAAGCAAAGGCTTCGGCTAGTCCAGTCAGCGCGAACTGAGGAACCAGCCATAAAGCCGACATAGACGAAATGGCTCCTCTTCTTGGTTCAATACCCAAAGTTGGCCTAGTTAAAGCTATGGTCCTCCGTCGTTCTTCGACTAGGGCTGATACCAGCATGGAGATAATGGAGATGAAGATGCCGATGCCAATTCTTTGAAGGACTGTCACACCGCCTTCTTTTCCCGTGAGCCTCCTCAAAACAGGGACAATGATACGATCATAGATAGGTATAAAGATGGTGAGGCTCAGCATCAAGAACACGACGAAGGAAGCTGCTGGGATATTGAAGTTGCTGTTTCCAAGGTGTCGGTCGGCTTGAGTGGCCTGAAAAATTGCGTAAGTATGTTGCTGGACTACTGCGACAAAATATATTGCCGCAGCAGCCCATATAGGAATGACCCTCATCAAGCACTTCACTTCTTCCACTTGCTGCATACTGCAGAGTCTCCACGGGTCGGCTGGCGACCCATCTGGATTTAATTGGTCTTGGGATGTCTTGATTGCTGCTTTATCCAGGAACCTGTCAAGAAAACAGAGGATTCAACAGAGGGTTGTTGGTTTGTTGAAGTTGCCGATTGGAGCTTCTGTTCACTTGCTAGAATTCTATATCGGAATGTCGGTGTAGGCTGTATACCTGAATTGATCTGTATATGGAAGCTTAGAGTTAATAGACTTCACTGGTGTATATGAATAAAGAGAAAGCAATGGCTGCTCTGGTTGCTTCAGCCTGGTCTTTTTAATGGCAGCTGCTAGGACCTGTACCACGCTAGTGATTGGACTTCCCGTGGCTTTCACTTTCACATATATCTTAGAACCCGTGAAGAAGATTGCGCAAGATATGAGCATCAAGACTGCGGGAATAGCTAAACCAATAGCCCAGCTCACATTCGATTGCACGTAGACTATGAGCGTCAAGGAAACCATCTGGGCGAAAGTGAAGGTGAAGAAATACCAGTTAAAGAAGCTGTTTATCCCTCTCTTTCCAGATTCGGTTTTCGGATCGAATTGGTCAGCTCCAAAAGCTAAGTTGCACGGCCTGATACCTGCGGCTCCTGTGATTAACAGCGCGAACCCCAATATGAGAAATGCCGTTTGCCCTCCAGTGGGCCCGGTGCAGAACTTCTGGCTGCCGCAGTGCGGAGGGTGCAGGTTCTTGATGGCCGCCGTTAGTTGTATCGCTTGAAGCCCCTTCACAGAGAAATGGCAACAATATTAGGCAGACAATCAGCTTCAATTTCATCCCCGAGTCACCTAGTTTAGGTAAAATTCATTTTGCGAATTGCATTTCATCTACTTCTATTAGTTATTCATCCACTAGATTGAAAATCTGCACACTGAATTCAATAGACGATGCAGAAAGTATTAGGCAGTAGGCACCATGTAAGAGGCAATAGTGCAGAATGCCAGGGTCTTGTAGCGACCAAAGTAGGTATCCGAGAAGAAGGCTCCCAGCAAGGTAGAGAAATTCGCGGTGCCATTGAAGATGTTGATGATATTCGCGGCCGTGATGGTCTTCATGTTGAATACCTTGGTCAGATAGATCAACAGGTTGGCCAAGGTTCCAATGGCTCCAAGCTTCTCAAAAGTCTCATTCCCTGGAAGAATTCCCTCCCAAATGGGAAGTTCAGGAAATGGTTCCAAGACAAAAAAAAGAGCAGCACAAGAACACCCAATGAGCTCTCAGCCTCACCTATAATGAAGGGCATGGCTTTCCATCCTCTGTAGTTGATCTTCAGCTCACCGGTCGCGGCGGCTCTCTCGTCCTCGTCCATCGTTTCTTCCTCATTTTTCTCCATTCTTTCTCCGTCGTTCTTGTCCATCAGCTTCCCTTTTGCCTACAGTCTTATCTGCCTGTTTGTCTGTCTGGGCTTTATAGTGGCAACAGGTCAGTGCAGAACCGAGTCATAAGCAGAAACAGAATTTCCATGCCCTTCCTAAACCCCACCTGCCAATTTCTCACCCCCTCCTGTATATTTTCGTCTCAGATATACCCACCGCTCCCAGGCTCCGTGTATGACACTTCTTGCAGCATGGACAATAGGAGTTTTTCTTTTTGAGGGTACTTAAGTCATATGTTGATTTCTCTTATCAGACTGAATGATCTTTCCTAGGGCGTGAAGCTGTCCGAGCCCGAGGGCATGTAAGTCAGTGGTGGACCGCACCTGTCATAACCGATGAATCAAGTCCCACTAAAGTGCAAGTTGGTCTGCTGTCTCTGTAGTCTTTTATCTGTTGCTGGCACGAAACGTCTTAACGAGGTTAACAGGGTACGGACATGAACGCTAAACGGAGGCGCGGAAACCGGATCTTATGATAGAAAAGATTCGTGGTTGTTTCTGGATTGTTGAGACATGGCCAAAATCAGACAAAGCAGCTCAGGGAACACTGCATTGTCATTGCATAAAAAGCCACAACTTGGTAGTGTTTTATGCATAAAATTTGAACATCTCAAGATGTGATGCAACTTGCAACCGCTGGTCAAACCAAGGCCTCAAATGAACTAGAGAAAACTGCAGCAGTGCTGATAACTCCTCTCTCTCTCTCTCTCTCTCTCTCTCTCTCTCTCCCCTTAAGTAGTGGGCCTAGTGACCATTTCAGTAAAAATCATGAGTTGCAGGTAATGGCAGAGATGACTACTTTCCCACTACCAAAATTCAGGCCAACTCACAAAGTGGGAAAGTGGATGTAAAGCAAGTTGCACTCACTTCTATCTGGATAAGAGAGACCCAATTCTTTTTTTTCCTCATTCCCCTTTTGGTTGACACGATTGCCATCTAGAGACCATTTTAGAAACACAGTTTACTCAAACCTGAGGGCCTGATTCCCTACAAAAATTATAAGCTTTAGGTTCAGTTTTAAATCTGTCCCGATTTTTTTTTTTGGTCTAAAAAAAAAAACCTCAACTTTAGATCCAATTCCAAATCTTTCCCAATTTTTTTTTGTCTAAAATAAAATCACCGACTTTGAATCTATTCTCAAATCTATCCATGTGATCCAGTCCCAACTTGACGGGTCAGTCCATGTCAATAACAAATCCATATCAGTAAAGTAATGGGGTGATAAGTACAAATCGACGTGATCCACGTCGTTGACAAATACACCCCTAAAATAATTGTTGAAATTCTCCAGAATGAACTTGTTATAAGATATCAGAACTATGGACAAAGCGATTTTAATACAGAAGGCTAATAGAGATAGATTTGAAATTAGAGTGAAAACTGGTAATTTTTCTTTAAGGAAAAACTAATTAGAGGTAGATTCGGGACCAGACCTAAATGAAGAGAATTTCAACATTTTTTTTTTATCGATATCCACATATTTTTTATTTTTGCTTTTAGGGGTACGAGGGATTTGAAAAATATTGAATCAGCCCAGAAATGCTAACCACCTTTCTGTGGTCCAAGCAAAGAGTTTGATTAATAATTTGAATAACAAAGAAACAAAAAAAGAGAACTGCATAGATTCGTGTGATCTTTGTGGTCCAAGCAAAGAGGTTGACACATCTCATGGCCTTTGTAAGAAGAATCAAGACCTATTGTATGCCTTTCCGTCGTGTGTAATAACGGTCTACATAGAAGTTAGGAAAAGTAGTGGTGAGGATCGTTCCTGGGTAAAATCTAAAACTTGAAACCAGACTAGTTCTAGGATTCACAATATGCAGGGTAGGTTTTAGGTTGCAAAAATTACGGAACTGGTTCCAATGAGTAAGTTTCAAGGAGGTGGAACCGGAATAAGTTTTTGTGTTTTTTTTTTGTTTGCATATGCGTTCGCACGATTCTGTGGTATTCCACAGCGTCCGATAATAAATATGTAATCTGAAACCACTAGTCTGAGCTTATATTTCTAACGATATTTATGACTAAGATTTTTACTTGTTAACATTTCATAGTTATTCATATTTCTAAATATGAGTTGCTGTAAGTGGATTGCAGCAACCAAGTGGTGATCACTAAAAGTTATGATTCACCGCATTTGTTCAATTAAGAACGCAAGTGGGACCTAGGTAGATCGTGGAACTGATCCCAAAATCCGTGACAGGGTAGGTTCTCGGATATGTTCGGTAGTTACCATGTTCCAAAAATGAGAAACCAGTTTCGACAATAGATTCTAGGTGAAACCTGTATGAAATCTCACACCGCTAAACTTTTTCTAGCAAGGAGTTATGACCAACTATGGCCCATGAACTGCTCTCATAGGTTGAAAAATGGCAATCAGACTTGGTGAAAGAATGTAATTCCCAGTCTGTGAACTTTGCCTACTGTTCATTCAAGGAAAATGCATGTTCTTATTCACCGTTAATTGTGGTAGACTGAATAATTCATACTAATTACTGTCCGCGGACATCTTTCGCAGTTTGTAATTATACTACTATTGATCTTGTGTGCCCAGATCAAGTAGAATTTCGGATCAGGTCTTCGAAAATGCGCGAATGGTCTAGTTTTAGATACATTCATTTCTATGCTAGCTGTACTTCGCCCGTATGTTCAATATCTGTCGTAACAATTTACATTCGGATAGATCTCCTCAATGGCGAGAAGCGGAGATCTCCAACTGGATCTCTCTCCCGTCTCCACAAAGGTCGACGTTTTTCACATGACGACAGGCGAAGAAATTGAAGTATACAAAGTTTGCCGCGCCGACAGCGGCGATGATGTAGTAGTAATTCTCGAGCCTGTTCTTGTTAAGATCATGACCACCCAACCACGGTGATTTCCCGTTCTTGCGAGTGATTAGATGAATAATATTGACAAGGAAGGAGCCTATGTAGCTTGCAATAGACAAGCTGAGGAAGAAGATTGCACCGGCGACGGTCCTCATGCTCTCTGGCATTTGCATGGTGAGGAACTCCAAAATCGCCACCGCTGCAAATGCTTCGACCATTCCCGATAGGACGAATTGCGGCAGGAGTAATGCGACCGTAACGGGAGATTCATATGAACCCTGGCTTAAGGCCGACTCTCGACGCTTCCTCTCCACGATTCCAGCGACCAACATGCACAGAATCGACATGATTATCCCTGTGCTGATCCTCTGCTGCATTGTCAACCTTTTGTCCTTCTTAGTGGCTTTCCGCACCTGAGGAATGTAAACGCGCTCGTAGATGAAGATCCATGTCGAGAGGGCGATCATGGAGAAGAGGGTCATCCAACCTGGTGGGATCTCGAAGTGGCGTCCGATTGATTTGTTCATCTGAATAGCCTGAAGCATCCCGAATGTGGTCTGCTGGTCCATGGCTATGAAACAGGCGATTCCTGTTATCCAAACTGGCAAGATTCCTAACAAGCATTTGAATTGCTCCACCTGCTGAACACTGCACAGCCTCCAGCCGTTCTTCGACATTCCTCGACCGTCCAATTCGTTCAGATCGACGATAAGAGCTGCCTTATCCAGAAACCGGAATCTGTGCGTACGAGTTAGCTTGGCCACCCCCGGGTCTGATTCCTCTGGTGAAGGATCATAGGAGGGTTGCTCCTGATCGGGTCCAAGAGTTTGGCGATGCTTCCGACATGCGGCCGCGAGCACCTTAGCCATATCCACGAAAATGCTTCCTTGAGGTTTCTTGCAGATATAAGTCTTACGACCGAGCAAGAAAATGGATATGGACAGTCCAAGGCAAGCAGTCGGAATGGCGAAGCCGAGAGCCCAACTCACATCGGTCTGAACATAGACTACAGCGGTGAGAGCCACGAGGAGTGCGACGGTGAAGGAGAAGTACCACCAGTTGAAGAAGCTCTCCAATTGTGCTCTTCCCTTTTCTGTTCTAGTATCGAACTGATCAGCCCCGAATGCAATATTGCAAGGCCTAATGCCGCCTGCTCCGATGGCCAAGAGGGCAAGTCCGGCAAAGAGAAAACCAAGCTGCCAACTCCGAGGCTGGGGACAATTGGATTCGCCGGTGCACTTGGATGGGTGCAATTGCGGTATACCCGCGGTTAGAGTCATGGTCCCCATGCCCTATAAATGAAAACTTCCGTCGATTATCAAAATTGAAACCGACACCTGGAAATTTTATCGACGACGAATAGGGAGGTTACCAAGAGAGACGCCAACGAACCAAAAAGGAGAGTTCGGAACTTGCCGAGGTATGTATCAGAAACGAAAGCGCCAGCGAGGGATGCGACGTTGGAGGAACCGGACCAGATGTTCACCACATTAACCAAAAGGATGCCGCCCATGTTGTACTCGGTGCGTAGATACACCGATATGTTGGACACTAAGCTCATCGAAGCTAGTTTCTCGAACGATTCATTCCCTTTCAAAATCAAAACAAGATGATCTGACATTCAGCATCAAATGATAGATCCCTAGACAAGCAGAAACTGAAGTGAGGTGTGCAAGTTGAATATCAAATTACCTAGAATGTACTTAATGGCTCTCCATCCTCCTGCTTTCTTACCATCTGCCGCAGAGTGTGAAGGGATCTCCTCATTTACCGAGTTAGACGAGCCGATCGTGTCCTCTGTTCTGTTCATATCACTGTGCGCCGAGGTGGGTTTTCTTCCTTTCTCGACGTGATCCAGGTCCAAAAGTTTTCGAGAGTCCCAAGAGAAAACTCTCCAAATCGGCGACACACCGAGCGAATACCAGCTGATTGTTTAAACTACAGAAACATGTTGGTAAAGAAGCTCTGACAGGGAAACGAAAGGCGTTCCTCGATACGCTCCGGGAGACGTATGAATCCGGTCCTGAGTTTCTTAGTCCCACGTTTTCTAGGAATGTTAGGATTTCAGCTGGTTTCTTGTGGGTTTTTGTTAGGGAGTCACCTGTGATCCTAAACTTGCGTTGCGTGTGCATTTGTCTTAGCCTTAACATGTTGCCTGCGCCTCCACTTTCTTCGCACCCGGCATTGGGGAAACGATTCTTTGACCGTAGCATCGTCGTGCACATGTGATGCTGCGACTGTAGCGGGTCGTACAGTGCAATGTCGGGCATTAAATTTTCATACGTATGTGTATAAAGAGCATATCAACCCTCGTAAATAAGGATAATTTAGGGCTTTTTTCCAAATCAGGGACAAAAATTAAAATTTTTATCAAATGAGGTGTTATTTATTTATTTACCGAACCAAGGGCCGCTCGGTAGTCTGGGTGTCGAGCGAGGCCCCCGCTCGGCAGCCCAACTGTTTTTTTTTAATTTCATAAGTTTTTTTTTTTATGTTTTTAAACAATATTTATTTTATTTATATTTATCAATATTTAATTACTTAAGCTATGTAATTAATAAATAAATTTGTAATTATGTAATTAATGAGAAATATTCTTAAAATAAAAGTGGAGAAATATAAAAAAAAAACATGAGATCTTCATAATAAACAACAATTATTAATTGCAATTACATTTACTAATGACGTTGTCTTACTACATGACCTCCTATTCCGCAATGAGGTTGTCTCCGTTGATCGGGAGGTCTAGTGTTGTACCGACGAGAATATGGATCCAGCTGAGTAGGATGTGTTGATGACGAAGGCATATCTTGTGGAGATATGCCATATGAGGACCTGGATAAAAAAATAAGAGAAATCGGGTCCATATTCTGTAGGAAAACTAGCCGAAGTATGCAGATGTGGATCGTCAGGAAAGGCCTGAGCAGGTCCCTCGCCAAATGATCCAGCAAACTGGGTGAACCCTGCATCGAAATGCTAGCTAAACTTCGGAGTGAACGCGAAAGCAATATCCGCCGTATGATATTCCATGGAATAGGGGACGACATCATTAGGTAGATGAGCTTGAGGAGTCATTCGAGTCTGCTGATTAGTCCTATGGGTCGGCTGATCAGCCTTAGGGGGGTCATTGTAATGGGTGCCGCGACAGTTGCCGGTTGGGGTGCTGACATCATTGTTAGCTGTCTCTCCTCATGTTGGGCGTATAGCAATGCCCTAGCTATCATCTTCACTTTGGCCTGAGCCTTACGAGATGGATTGACCGAATCCAGACTTCTTTCTCGAGATACAACTCATGTTGAAGTTTCCGATTCTGAATATGATGAGCAAAGGGAAGCTCTTCGAAAAGAAAAAGGTTTGTCTATCTCCGAATTTGAAGAAAAATAGGCTCTTGCCTTTATTGTTAAGCCTCTATATGATAACATTAAAACAGTTGAAAGAAATGAAGAAAATCTTAAAAAGTTGCTGGATATTCACAAGTTTGCGAGTGAGATTGAACTTTTGGAGTTTGTAAATTTGCTGGCGCAATGTGTTAAGCCTATTGCTGTACAATTCCCTGAATCTGCTTCTCGTAAGGGTAAAGAGAAAGTTGAGAGTACGAGTGCATCAACTCGTAAAAAGACTCCTTCTAAAGGAGTGAAGATAAGAAGTGGAGAAAGTGCAAGTGCTTTCAAAGGAAAGGCTGATGATGATGATGATGATGATGTTTTGTTTAATGACTTTAAAAAGGTCATAGGTTTCACTATGGACAAGAATTTTTCGGATCCCCTGTTTCTCAATGAAAAACACAAAGAAAGATTTGAGGTTCTGAAGCAAAGAGGTGTCACCGTGTCATACCTCATAGAGTGCTTGATTTGAAGTACTTTGACGGGGTTGGGATTCCTATTCACAGACATCTTAAACAGATCAAACTGGAAGAATTTGCAATTCAGAGAAGAAATGTCTTTTCTGATCTAGTTACTTATTTCTATTCCAACCTTCAATTTCGAAACTTTAACTCTTTCTTCTTTAATGTTCGTAGAAAACAATTTCATGTGCATGTCCATGAGCTTGCTTTCTTAGTGGGTGTTGATGAGATGGACTTCACACTTTTGGATGTTTTATCTGAGGAAGCTTATTGTTTCCTTACTGGGAAGGAAAGTTTTTCATGAGAATCAAAAGCTCACATAGCTTATAATGACTTTCTATTGAAACAAATTGTTATGCGCAAAGTTGTCATTGAAAGCTTGAGACCCAATGCAGCATCAAAGACTGACATTTCAAAGTATGAAGCAAAGTTGATGTGGGGCATGTTGAAAGGAAAGAAGATATCCTTTGCACACACTGTTTTGCTTCACATGTACAGAACAGTTCAAAAGACTAAGGGATAGCTCCCTTATGTAGGTCTGATCTACAGGATTATGAGCTTTCTTCAAATTCAGATCCCTACAGCCTTCATAAGGAATGAAAGTCAGATGATGATTGCTGGAGGGTCAATGCTTAAGAAGATGGGGTTTAAGATGACTATAAGTGGATGGAAAAATAGGAACTTGGAAGTGGTTTCTGTAGAGCTTGAAGAAAGAACAGAACAAAGACCCTTGAAGAAAAGAAAGACTATGGCTAGCCAAGGCAGGGTAGTAGAAACTTCAGATGATGAGGATGCTTAAGAAGAAGAAGAAGGTGATATTTAGATATTAGATTCAAAAGCTACAGTCTCACTTCCTTCTGCAGGTGAAGAAGATGTCAAAGAAATAGCTCGAGACGATGTAAGTCAACATGAGCAGGAGGACCCTGATGACAAAGAAGAGACCCTTTATGAGACTCAGGAGACAGAAGAAGCAGAGAAAGAAGTTGAGATTACATAGGAAGAATACATACAAATGTGGATTGCATAGTCTACAGAAAGAGAAGAGTTGGAGAGAAAATATGAAGAGATAGTTGTCAAATTTTATGAGGAAGAAGAGCTGTGGAAAGCTCAACTTGAAGAAGATGAACAGATGGCAGAAGCAGCTGAACCTGCCAATGAAATGTTTGCACAACATCTCCCTGAGCTGATTTAAAAGGAGAATCAAGGTTCATCTACGGTCTTGATCCCTGTTTAGAGACAGGTTGTATCTCCAGTTCAGGTTGAGATAATTGCTGAGAAGGAGCAAATGCAGATGGAGGACATGGATATAGGTGTAGGAAAAGAAATTGTTGCAGGAGAGAAGGCAAAAGGAAAGGAAGTTATCGCTCATGGGGAGCAAATTTTGACAGATTCTGATGTCATCATGGAGGAGATTGAAATCTCTGAACCTGCCATGAAGTACTCAGAAGCATAGGCTCAAACTGAGGGGGAGAAAAGCTGAGAAAAGTGCTAGAATCTGCGAGCAAAGAAAATCATCAACTGCCACTTCAGCCAAAAAGATGGATCCGATTGAGACTTTGAATACCTTTATTGTAGAGCTCCTGGAAACAAATGCATCTCAATTTGGAGTTCAGAAGCAGATGAAACAACTCCAACAGCTAATAGTTCAGAGAATGGACTCAATAAAAAGAATGCTTGAGCAAAAGATGAATAGCTTCGAACAGAAGATAGGTGACCAGATGTAGGATTTCGCACAAAAGATAGATAATCTTGAGAAATCTCTTGATCTTTATGGCAGGATGTTCTGTGCTGAGATGGCAAGCATGCAAACATACACCATAATTCGTGATTAGAAGATTATCCATGAATTCCCTCATCTCCAAGCTGTCCGAGATTATGCACTAAAAGTGGGAGCAGACTACATCAAGGATTCCACAAAGGAGGTGATAAAGAGCATGAAGATATTCCCTCTTCTTCAAAATCACCTCTATCACCTTCTGTTTAATGTTGAATTTTCAAATAGTCTTTTGTTTTGTTGGTTTTCATTTGTTTTGAACAGTATTTGTCACGCCCTACGTTCTTTACGAGCGCGCCACATCCGCCAACGCCGTAAAAATAATCCCAGGGTCTAACGAGCACGGCACAAGAATGAAACAAAACACGCATGCAGAAGGAAAATAACTAACCCCAGACAATAAATACAAGTATGGCTCGGGGGACACAAAAGCATATGTACATAACATAAACATCAAGTTTACAATCAACGATTAGGGAAAAGCATAAACCAAAACACTGCATCCACGTCCTGACAAAAGCCTAACACCAAAAGGTTACATCCCCAAAAAGAAACTACCTACGACAACTAAGGCTAATCGGTAGAACTATTCGTCTCGTCGTCTTCTTCGACTTCATCTTCATCGGGAACATAGTCAGAGAAGGTCTCAGAGCGCACCTCCACAGTGTCATCATCCATGTCCTCCTCCGAAGCTGATATCTCGATCACCTCAATCTTCTCTTCCCTAGTCGGGGTCTGCTCTGGAACATTTCTCGATTCGACCACTGAAACCTCCACCTCTATCTCATCACGGATCAGGTGACACCAAGAGGGTATAACACCCCTAGGGACCTCAGTAGGCTTCAAAGGACCAGTAGTTACCTCCCCGACTCTACGATACCAAGTCTCGAAGCGATGCGGCTGCCACTCCTCTCTTTCCTCATCAACCCATACAGTGGTACGCTTCCTAACATATACTATACCTTGACCATCTACGAACTCATCAAAATAGGCGGTCATCTCCTTAGGATCGCCTAGGCGAATCGGCAACATACTTCACGGCTTGGGGTCTGAAAAAGATATGTCTCACTACAGGGTGAGATTTACATATCAGCAATCATGCCTTAGACCTAGACTAGAACAATAGTCCCCCCAAACAATGCATCAAAAACAAGGAGCAAGGGTTGTAAAGCTAAAACAACGCATGGCACTCAACATCATAGCATCTGAACCTGAGAGGCATACACGAGTTATCCACAAGAAAAGGCATATTACTATGAGACCAAGCTTCCATACTAGCACAAGCAATTCAAAGGCAAGATTGAACATCATTTCATCAAAATTCCTCAACTCCCAAAGTTTGCTCGCGTTTTGACGCATCAGGCCTTAACATTTCATAAACTCGCGTCATGACGCATCAGGTTTAGACTGCCATTTCGAGGCTCATGTCTACACATATCAAACATATCACGTGTTCTGACACATCATGATATAATTCAAGTCGCAACCCCGCGTTCTGACGCATTAGGGTGCCAATGGCCCTTAGGCTTACGTCACATTCAAACACTTGCCATCGTGAGACACGTTCTAGATCCCCTTAGGCTCATGAGCCAAACTTCCTTTTAGGAGACTCCGCGACAATCAACGATTCATTAATTCTATTGCCATTTCGAACATCAATCTTGCTCATTCACCACTCAAGGCATATGTGTCATACAACCTCTCGAAGTCACCCACTACTCAAGTATAAATTTCTCATTGAAACAAACACACCAAGCTCAATGCACAATACACATATTCGGCCAGCACATAACAAAACACAATTGATCCACCAATCGATCAATTCATCAAGCAGAAATCATTCAGTAGTGTCTTAAGGTCCTATTAGAGGTTTAAGGATTACTCACCCTTCAATTGAATTAGCGAAATCCACCAAAAACTCCTCCCAAGGTTCGGTCCTCATCTTGCCGAAACAAGGCAGCAATGCATCCAATAGAAAAATTCACCAAATCATCAATCTAACTCTTCAAATCTCAATTCCACCAAGTGTACACTTGATTAACACCTCAATTAATATTCTAAGATGCCTTAACGAGGATTTTATAGCAAGGCAACACCTCCCCTAGCCCTTAAAGGGTTCGGTTCACACAGTCCAAAAACAGGGCATGTTCGGTTCTATCCTTATTCACACTAAACAGCCCATAATCAATCATAAGCTTCAATTTACCACAAAATCAACTTGCCGAAACCTTAATCCACAAGTCTAGGAGGCTCATCGAGAATTTCGAAGCAAAATAACCCTTTTAGGTCTTCCAATCGGTCCGTTTCCCTTCGGTCCTCAGGCGGTCAGAATCTGCCTCACAAAAATCACTTCATTTCATCCATGGAAACCCATCTAAACTCAATTAAACTTATAACCCTAGCTCATCCAGCTCAAGTACTTCAAGTTAAGAAGATCTCACCGAAAGTTTGAAGCCAAACGAAGCCTCGAAGTGGATGAACGAAAACCTTCTCCTAACCAAGTCAGATTCTGTCCGGTTTTGAGTTTGGGGCTGGACGGGAAAACCGGGACCACCAAATGACGATCGGTCGGCGGGGGTGATGGTGGTGGCTGAGGCTTGGCTCGGAGCTGGCCAGAAGCGGCGGTTGACGGCGGTGAATTGGCGGTGGCAGGGCAGTTCGGCCAAAAAGAAAAGGAAAGGAAAAAGAGAAGGAAGGGAGAGAGAGGGAAGGTTCGGTTGAAGCTAAGGGGAAGTGGGGGTCTTCCACAAAATTTACTTTGGTTAAAGGTGGAGAATGGTAGGTATGAGTGGAAAATTAATGCTAAACCACCAAGGGGTGACACTTGTCTTTACATTCATAAAATCTTGTGGCCAAAAGACTAATCTATCCCCTCATTTTCGGCAGCCCTTGGGGAAGTTCAAATGTCCGAAACGCCCTTCTGTAATTTTTAAGACAAGGCCAATCCTCGAGGGGCAAAATGGTAATTTTGTACTTTCTGTCTGAAATTTTACTTTTCCAATTTTAAATTACCATCGACGAGGCGACGTCAAATTCAATTCGAATGTTGGAATTCTTCATTGTCCATTTCCCAATTTCGAGATTCCATTTCGTGATCGATTTTCCGTCAATTATAATTTCAGCTTATCTCGAACTAACGGACGGCTTTTACAGACGTTACGCGTATTGACTCTGTGATTCTCATTACACTTAGGATGACTCAAGTTACATCGACTTTGATTGTCATTGTTGACACCTGATTTTTGACCAAGTCTTTTTCAGCTTTATTTTGAAAAATCACAAAAAATCCATAAAAAATCAAAAAATTACAAAATCAACTTTGGTGGCCTTGGCCAAGCTCAAGGAACCATTCTTGACCAAAAAATAATTTTCCATATTTTTCACATTTTTTAGTATTTTTAGAAAATAGGAAAATACTCAAAAAATAAAGAAAAATAGCATTTGAGGTCACAAAAATATAAAACAATAGCCAATATTTTTATTTTTAATCCCTTGCATTTTTGACCTCACAAAAAATCTAAAATCAGATTCAATTATAGGTGTTCCCTTGTAACTCGTACTATTAAATCTGAGAAAAAAAATATCAATTGAGTCTTTTAATTTGTAATTTTAGCATTTTCAAGGATCTTGACATTCAATCTAATTGTCCCATATTTCAATTTGACCTAATTGTTCGGACAAATTGCTCAATTGCAAACATAATTGTATTTTAGTCCTTGAATTTGGGCATAATTGAAATTACTTTCAATTCAAGGGCTAGCATTACAAATTGAACATGCTGCCCAATGGATTTCACCATTCTAAATCAATTGGCATAGGTGATTTGGCCCAATTTGGTCATTTGAACCCTCAATTACACGATCCCCAATTTCCAATTAAATGGGAATTTGGGGGTTTTGTAGAAATTGATGAAAACTTTTAGGCAAAACCATATTTTTTGATAATATCCATGCTCTAGATTCGATTCTGAGGTTCAATTACAAAAATTTCCCATTAATTTGGGTTTAATTGGGAAAATGGTTAGTCGAAACCGGTTCGGACAGGTCGGACCGCCGGCCTGACCGGTCGAACCGGTCTGCTACAGTATCGTCATCCCCAAAGCGTTCGTGCAGATGAACAGTGACAGACCGAGCTTTGAAGACCAAATTAAACGTCCAATCGACCACAATCGGAGACACACTGGTGGGGGTTTAAAGCTTTAGATCGTTCCCCGTCGATTGACACTAAGATCACGACCAATGGTCGCCTGAGGAAGAAGCAATCGGCTGGTCAACCTCGCAGACCTGCGAAAGTCAACCGAAGCAAGCTCAGACCAAATTCGTGCCAAATAGAGCCTGCCGGAGCTCCTAACAGGGATTGAACGGTTTCCCAACCAATTCCGTCGCCGTCGACGTACCATTTGGCACGTGACAGCACGTGAATCCAAGTGGGCTAACGTCCACTATTCGAGCGGGAAACCGAACGGAGGTATATAAGCTAATCGGCCTTCGCGAAGCAAAAGGACAGTTGATTCAGTTGAGGAAAGAAGAACTGAATCGCGTGAGAGAGAGAGAGCTCCCTTCCATCGCCATTGTCGAGGGTAGAGCTCGGATTTGCAGAGCACTGGTCAGGCCTTCTCAGGCCAAACCGAAGCTCTTCAAGGTCGACAAGAATACGCTCAAGCCCCCAGGAAGCAATCGCCATCGACCGCGCAGCCCAAAACTGCCAGAACAGGTAATCCCGAACTTCGAGCTCAAGCTCTGGTCTTCAATGGCGAACCCTGATTTCGGTTTCAATCTTTGCGATTCCTGTGTGCGTTTCATCCCTTAGACATCACTGACCATCGCTGCATCTTGGTTTTGCATTGACTTTGCTTGAACAACTCGAATCGAGTCTTCGAATTTAGCTTCCATAGCCGACCACTGTTCATCCCTGCCTAGCCCAATCTAGGCCGTGCGAGCTCGATCGGAGCTCGAGGTGAGTTTTCTGAACCTCCACTGGCACTGTTCTGTGATTGAATTGCCACGATTTTAGGTAAATCACGCGATCGAACTCCCATGGCCGTACTCGGCACTTTGCATTATTCTTACGATTCTATGAATTAGATGTCGCGATTCTTAGATATGTTAAAATAGAGGTTATCGCGAGTCAATTGCCGCCGGTCTCGCTCCAATCCGTCAAGATTCCACCGTTAGATCAGCACCGGAGAAGCTCAGCCGTCCATTCTGCCGGAGTCGCGAGGTTGAAGACGAAGCTGACGTGGCGTGGTCAACCGGTCAAAGTCTTAGGTGGCAATAGGCCATTGGTCCACGGGGATGTCGAGTCAGCTCGACCGTTAGTTTGTTAAGACGAGTCAGCGTTAGATCGGACGGTCTAGGTTAATCGAGTCTAATAAATAATAGCCGTCTGATTAGTAAATAGGATTAACTGAAAATGATTTTAATAAAAATATCAATCAGAACAACAAACGGTGCCGTTTTGATAAAGGACCAGGCGACGTCGTTTTGGGTTAATGAGAATAAACGGTCCTGATCAAATCCCATGTTCTAATCGTGGCCGTAGGTCTTAATAGGTCAATCGGACGGTTCCGGTCGAGTCTCTAATCAATCTGAGCCGTAAGATTTAGTAATCAGAGCCAACGATTGTGGATTAGCCACGTGGTCCATCAGGGACCGTCGGATCAGATTAGGATAATTCGAAAAATAAAAAATACGATGCGGCGTCGTTTTGGAGCCGTGGTCCGCTTGGGTCTGGGTCTGGGCCGGGTTCTGACCCTAGTGGGTCGGGTCGACCCGGCCCGAATAACATTTTTTTAAAAAAAAATCAAAAAATGATTTTTAAAAATAAAAAAAAATCAGAAAAATCCTAGAAAATAAAAAAATGCTAGAAAATTCCAGAAAATTCCAAAACAATGTGAAAAAAATTTTGAAAAAATCCTAGACACTCTAGAAATCCTCAAAAATCGAGGATTGACCACAGACAACTGGTCAACCCAATTTTTGGGTTTCTTATCCGTTCTTCCGAGACTTGACGATATTACCCTTTAGGGGTAAGTCGCCTCTGCTGTATATGCGAGATAAGACCGATAATACCAAGGTAAGAACTAGGGTCGGATAGGCGACCAATTCTTAGGCTTGGGTTTTCGAGTCCCGTCCCTTTTCTCAAAATGACGATTTTGCTCTTTAATGGGAAAATTGTCTTTCTAGTCCCAATCGAGTCCCGAAAATTGCTCGAAGTTAGAGTTTGGGTCAGGTGGATGACCAACCCTAATACTCGAGATTTTCAGTTCTCATCTTTGTCCAAAATGACGATTTTACCCCTCCGAGGGTAAAATCACTTTTAAATTAAAAAAAATCCTGAAAATTCCCAAAAAAATGGAAAATGGATTGGATTGATAGCCAATCCTATTTCCCCCATCTTTTGACTTCCCAATTCATCTAAAATGACAAATTTGCCCTTTCAAGGCGAATTGTCCTTGAATTGTTCAAAATTACGATTCTACCCCTCATGGGCAAATCATACCAAAATCATTCCTAAGCCTTGATTGATATTTCTCTAGGCTAATAGGGCCTCATTAGGGATACCATGTTGATTTCATGTGTTTTATCCGCATGTATTGGATCCTTGATTTGCGCACTTATTTCTAATGATTGTGAGTGATAGGGTAGCTATTCTCATCTGCTTGAACTCCTAAATTTAGGATCTGTACCCCACTCGTCTGTATGAAATCCAATGATAAGATAAATCATTCAGCTTAGGTACCGAAATGGCATCAACTCTGACGGTTGGCGTAACTAAGTCCCCGAACCCAATTCTCTGGTTTCCGCAGGATCGAATAGACTACTCCCAACTATTCGATAGGGTTTCCGATCGTACCCTCCACAAAACGATTGGTGGCGACTCCTTGGCATTTACACTTATCACATGTCACTAGACCACACTGAAGGTCGGCCACGTATATCCAGCAGTTGCGATTTGGGTAATGGACCTTGGGAGAGGCCCGCGTCCGATCAAGCCAGCGATTAGGCGGCCGATTAGCCACCCACTTGCCCCCTATACCTGCGAGGGACGGTTGCGACAGACTGGCGACTCCGCTGGGGACTCGAACCCAGAATCTCTGGTTTCGCAGACCAGAGGACTTGAGCCGATTAAAAAGTTGTTTGGTTTATTTGACCTTATTTTCTGTAGATGCTCTCGAAGGTGAGGTATGTACACTAACCATTGTGTTAGATATTTTTGCAGATTGGAGAAATAAGGGGTGCAGTGATTGTTGACATTTTTTTCCTACAGGTTGGAGTTAAGAATGTATGTTTATTTTTATGCACATACTGAAGCGGTGTTTTGATACAAACTGCTGTGCATGACTTTACATTGTGATGATCACGACACATTGCACACACTGGCGGTTAAACCCCGACTGCAACCACCTTTAGGTTACCTTAGATTGGGAATGGGTGCGAAAAGGATCTTATTTTTTATGGCACTTGAGACTTTCGTATTCGTTCCCGCCTACCATCTGCATTGGCGATATCTAGCCCTCCTGGGTAGGTACCCTGGGGGAGGAATCTGCCTTATGTAGATCGTGGGAGCCTGAGCCGTAGGTTCCTCTCCTGATTTTTGATTTTTAGAGTATACCCACTTGTCTCATGCGCGTGTCTATGAATGGTTGGTATACCTAAAACCACCCGTTGATACAGGGGGACATTCCACATTCCCCCAAGTACGGTTGGTAAGGCATTTATTTTCAATGTACTTTATTATTCCCTGCTCCATAATATGACTCATACATCACATACATTCATATGTATTCACGTCATGAAAATTACTCAAGTGACTAATTGAAACAACAATGGTAATAGGGTAGGATGTCGTTGTTCTCTAAGAGCTCGACAGAATTGGTAACCTTTGAGTACCTGAGGAAAGTCACTCGCTCTGGACCAAACACAAGGCTACACTTCACCATATTCGTGCACGGTCGGGAACTGACTGGACGTAAGCTAGGATATGCAGAAGATTGTCAAACCCGTTACTACGTCGATAACCTCAGATTCAAGCGACAAGCGGATGAGGTGTTTAAGAATTATCTGGAGATGAAGAGACAGCGTCGCAACCAGTTGGCCAGGGAGGCATATGCCCGTCGGAAGGCTGAACTACTGACCAAAGAAAGTGTACCCATGATCACTTTTTGGGGAAAAAGAAGACGTCCTGCTACCAAGACAAAGCCAAAGCGTATCACACTCAAGAAGGTGAAACCCGAGAAGGCTCCTGAAGTCTTCATACCATGGACCAGAGAATGGCCAGAGGAACTACAACCTTTCGACCAGAACATTGAAGATAACTCCCTTACACTTGATTAGAGGGGAGTTCCCGACTAACTGTCAAGAGTGATTTAGATCCTCACATTCCATTGGCCTTTTATAGCTTTCTTGTTTGAAGAATCTTTCTCTACATTTCTTTCATTAGGCATCCTGATTGTAATAAAAGTTCATTCCACTTTGTTCATTTGATGTATTGACCAATGGAATGTGACATTACTGTTTCCTCTAGTCACTGAGTGAACCTGACTAAATTGCATAATTCACTTCCCTGAAATTCAAGTTAGGCTTTAAGTCAGGCCTTCGAGACCTGAAAAAGGTCCTAATTTCCATTTCTTCAAAACGAACTATGCTATTAAGTTAGCTCATGCATACCTCATGACATCTGCATAATCATGTGTTTAAAGTAATTTTTGACGATTGACTTTTTAAAATCATTTGCATATTTTAGACTTGATGGGAAAGAATGATATTCAAGTGTTCAAAGTTCCCCGGGCCGAACTCCAATCATGGTGGGATAGCATGGGCGAAGCCAGCCAGAAGTATGCTGAATCACTACTAGGATACCTATTAGACCTGCTGAAGATTGAGTGTCCACCTGCCTTTATCTAATCCATGGCACTCTATTGGGATCCTACCACCGCTACATTCTGCATGGAAGGATTGGAGATTACTCCCACTATCGAGGAGTACAATGCCGTCATCGGAGTTGAGTTCACTCACACACTCGTTCGACCCCCCATAGGATTTGAACCCCTGAGTCAGGTGGCTGAATTCCTTGACACAAGCCTAAGCAAAGTCAAAGCAGATGCAAAAAGCAATTCTGGATGAATCTCCCTATCTCTCCTTATAGACCGATTTTCCTGCCTCCCTGCTGCTAAAGGGACCAAATCTGGTAGAGCCTTTGTCTTGGCATTCTTCTGCTTTGTGCTGTTCCCAATCTCATCTGTCACCTTCGACCCTATCATGGCTGTAGTAGCCAGACAAGTCTGTTGTGGGTGGGATTACTCAAACATCATCCTTGCCGAAACCTTCCTTTTCTTAAATCGCTTCAAGAAAAATAAAAAGGGAATCTTTAGAGCCTCTAGTGATCTTTTGTATCTGTGGTTCACATCCCATATCAGACAATTCCACATCCGCATGGGTTTCACTGAAATCAGCCCTGATGCACATCCTCTTAAAACTTTTGTCAGAACACATACACGTATTCCTAAGTTCAACTTCATAGAGTGGAAAAACTTCCTCAAAGTTCTAAGGCCCAAACAACTTCGATGGCGGCTAAGGTTACCAACGCTGGGCAAAGTCAGATTGGCTTGCGATGACAAAGGTCCAGTCCCCTTGCTAGGATTCACGGGCGCTACCGCATACTATCCGAAGAGGGTGATCCGACAATTTGGGGCGCTACAAGGGATCCCTTCTCCACCACAACCTGGTATCTTTTCTTTTGACATACCGAGTAAGACTCTCATGGAGGAGGAGAAGAGACAGTTTGAAGCCAAAGTGACATCCATCATACGCTCTTTGAAGAATTATCAGGCCGAAGAAATAATTTGGCCAGAAAACATGACTCGTGAAGAAGAAATTCATAGAGCCACTGCGGAATACATTCAGCACTTTAAAGCGACCAGACGAAGCCTTGTCGAGCCCTACGTACCCGAATACATCGTACCGTTCGTACTTGGAATAGAACCGTACGTACCTAAAGACATGGGACCGCTGCCATATTCAGAGGATGAGGAGCCCCAGACTGAAGAGGGGAATCTATACTGGGATGATGAGGATACCTTAGACCTCAAGCGTCTTAGGCTTGAATAGGCTATTCTGTCAAGTGTAAAATAAGCAAGCATTGTGACGCCTTCTCATACATGCTCATTCTTGTTGTGACGCTAATTTGGACACATGAGCATAAATGTGAACATGTTTTGCGAATACATAAAAACTATCTTCAGAAATTACGCTTCTTTTAATTTCATGAATTCTTGTCGGAAAATGATTAAAAGAACTACTTACATGAGGCTAAGGCTCACGAGGTAGCCCTTTTTCTCATATACTGACAAGAAGCATGCAACTAAAAGAATTAGCTGCTTCTTTTTGTCAAAGACAAAAGAAATATTCACTGGGAATCCTTCTAAAACAGGTACACTCTCATCACGGAATTACCAACACATCGTTTCTGAACTCGCCTTAAGACAAGAATGGAGCAACAAGAATTGACTCCGCGTGTGGGCATGCTGGAATCTCAGATGACCGCCCTAGCAACTATGATGGCCGACATCAAGGCAATGCTAGAAGCTACCCAAGCTAAACAAACAACGAGTCATAACCAGAACAACGCAGGTCCTTCTTTTGTACCTGATACAACAGATAAGGAGGTGACGAGAGATACCCAACATGCAGAGGAGGACATCCATGAACCAAACAGCCGGTCACAACAAAAGGTCTCGCCTGTTGTTATCAACCTCGAGAAGGAGGAGAAGGGGAAGCAGACTGTGAAAACAGAGGCAGAGGCTAAAAGATTGGCCAAGATCGAATAATGCTTGAGCAGCCAGGGCTATGAGTTAGCCCGCTTCGACAAAATATCCCCTTTTGCTAAAGTAGAGACTCCTCCTGACTATAAGGAGCCAGAGTTCGTAAGAAAGTATAACGGGATAGGCTGTCCCCGTGCCTACCTCAAGTATTATCTGCGCAAGATGGCATACTATTCGGATTACATTCCACTGTTAATGAACACGTTCCAAGAGAGTTTGGCTGGCGCCGCTCTGGCTTGGTTCATTGAGCTAGACCTAGAAGATTATGACGGTTGGGAGGATCTTGCAGAAGACTTCCTCAGACAGTACAAGTTCAACACGACTACAGCCCCAACAAGAGAAGACCTTCTACGAACTTCAAAGGCGAGAGGCGAATCAATCAGGACATATGCCCAGAGGTGGCGAGCCTTGGCTACCCAAGTAAAGCCGTCAATCCCAGAGGAGGAGCTGGTTGATTTATTCCTAAAGGCACTCCCCTACGAGTACTTTGACAAGCTAAACACTTCCGGATGTCAAACATTTGCACACTTGATAAAGGTTGCTGAAAGGCTAGAATGGGCCTTAAGAGAAAGAAGGCCTCATGAAGCTTCTACTAGGAAGTAGTATCCCTTGAAAAAGGAGAGAGAAGCCGGACTTGATATAGCATTTATACCGGATCCCCACAAGCCTAAGCCGTTTGGCAATTCCAATCAGACCAAAGGAGGATCGTCCTGGTCGACACCAAAAGTACAAGAGCCCAGAAGAAGGCAACCCCAGAAGCAATTTTCTCAGCTCCCGAGGCCTTTATCCAAGTTGCTCCCAGTGCTGCTAGAGCAACGCCTGGTGGCAAAAGAACCGCCTAGGGTAAACCCTGTTAAATATCCTAGCTTTGACGAGAACCAAACCTGTGTCTACCACATGGGCGAGAGAGGACATAATGTGGACAACTGTTATATCCTTAAGCTGAAGGTGCAAGCTTTGATTGACAGTCAGATTCTGAAGTTTGACAATGTGGCCCCAAATGTACAAGAAAACCCACTTCCAGATCATCAAGCAGTAGGAGCGATATTTACTGAAGCGGAGGAAGACTGCCTTAAGCTGAAGGTAGACGTGCCTAAGCTGACTGACTTGCTAGCAGCCGCTTCGTCATACCCAAAAGCAGGAGAGATCTCTGCTGACGAAAAGAAACTATGCATTGCCAAAATGATGAGCTTAGGGATAATGTCCGATATCACCAATGAAGAATTCGAAGGAGTTGAAACTTCTTTATCTTTGGAAGGAAGCTACTTCGTGATCAAAACTGAGTAGGGTAGCACCTGGGGTATCCCACACGAGAATCTGGTAGACAGTCTCAAGCCGGTCACTCAGTTAGAAGAAGAATTCGAAAAGGACGAACTGGAAACCAAGAGACAAAGTCTAGCGGACCGTAAATTTATGGCCAACGCGCTTGAAAAGGGAGAAATTGTACACAACCTTGGTCAAGATTCTGGGGGGTACAACTTCAAAGTGAAATATTCAGCCCCTCCCAGCTTTTATCAGAAAATTGAGGACATCATACCAGACGGATGGTAGAGTTCGGATCTGCGTGGATTACCAAGATCTGAATAGAGTAAGCCCAAAAGATGATTTTCAACTTCCTCACATTGATGTGTTGGTGGATAGCACAGCAGGTTATGAATTGTTCTCGTTTATGGATGGATTCTCGGGATACAACCAAATCTTCATGAAACAAGAAGACAAACCAAAGACTGCTTTTACCACACCCTGGGGGAACTTTTGCTACAAAGTCATGCCATTTGGATTAAAAAACGCCGGGGCTACCTATCAGAAGGCCATGGTCACATTATTCCATGATATGATCCACAAAGAAATTGAAGTATATGTCGATGACATGATCGCCAAATCCAAGAAAGGGCAGGATCACATACAGGTGTTAAGAAAATTATTTGAGCGCCTGCGCAAATATAAGTTGAAGTTGAACCCTAACAAATGTGTGTTTGGGGCGAGATCTGGGAAACTTCTTGGGTTTATAGTCAGTAACAGGGGTATTGAGATTGATCCTTCAAAGATTCAAGCTATCCACGATCTGTCAACTCCCTCCAAAGTAAAAGAAGTGAGAAGCCTTCTGGGGAGACTGAACTATATTGCCAGATTTATCAATCAACTGTCTGATGTGTCTAAGCCTATCTTCAAATTGCTTAAGAAAGGCGCGAAAGTGGCATGAGAGGTTGAATGCAGTAGGGCATTCCAAAAGATTAAGAACTATCTAGTCTCCCCTCCGGTACTTGTGCCACCAATTCCTGCTCACCCATTGACCTTATATCTAACTATACAGCAGGAATCCTTGGGAGCCTTACTTGCCCAAACAAGCCCGATAGATGGTAAAGAAAGGGCAATCTATTACCTGAGTAAGAAAGTCACGCCATCTGAAGCAAAATATGTACCAGTTGAAAGGGCCTGTGTAGCAGCGGTATGGGTACTTCGTAGACTGAGGCAGTATACCCTACACCACCACATTCAGCTCATAACAAAGAACGATCCTGTCAAGTACCTCCTGGAGAAACCCGCTTTAATTGGGAAATTAGCAAAATGGCAAGTGATGCTGTCTGAATTTGATATCAAGTGCTCTCCACAGAAGTCAGTAAAGGGAAGAGCTATAGCAAACCCGTCAAGCGGTGAGTCTCCTGAAGTAACAAGCACAGAAGGTCAAATTCTCAACTTAGCAGAAGACACGTGGGTCATGTATTTCGATGGTGCTGTTAATCTATCAGGGGCAGGCACTGGGGCAGTACTGATATCCCCTGATGATCAACATTACCCTGTGGCGGCAAAAATAACTTTTCCTTGCACCAACAACATCTCAGAATATGATGCGTGCATTCTAGGCCTACGATTGGCCATTTCTATGAAGATACCTAGGTTGCAAGTTTTTGGAGATTCCATGCTCATCATTCTACAAACACAGGGAGAGTGGAAGACGAAAGATGCAAAGCTCATCCCTTACAATGAATACCTTGAGGAATTAACACTCGAATTTGAAGAAGTGACATTCGAGTACCTATCGAGATCTCACAATCAATTTGCAGATGCGTTAGCCACCCTTGCCTCAATGTTGCAAACAACTGGAGGGTTGGCTATAGAACCCCTAAGGATCAATATAGTTGAAAGGCCAGCTTATTGTATGCTAATCGAAGAGGAATTTGATGGGGAACCATGGTATTACGACATCAAGAATTATCTTTCAAAAGGGGAGTTTCCTAAAGGATGCCACCCAGGAGACCGGGGATACATAACCAAGATGGCCAGCAAGTTCTTCCTCAGCGGACAAATTCTATACAAAAGGTAGTTTGACTCTACTCTGTTGAGGTGCGTAGATGCCAAGGAAGCAAATATTCTCATGAAAGAGATCCATGAAGGTATATGTGTGCCTCACATGAACGGCCACCTCCTCGCCAGGAAGATCATGCGGCTTGGCTATTTTTGGATGACCATCGAATCAGATTGCTGCCAGCATGTCCGGTCATGCCACCAATGCCAAATATATGGTGATAAAATCAATGCACCCCCAAACGAACTACACCAAATGTCTGAAGTTTGGCCTTTCTCTATGTGAGGGATAGACATGATAGGGCCTATTAATCCTGTGGCTTCAAATGGTCATCGCTTCATCCTGGTAGCGAATGATTATTTCACGAAATGCGTAGAAGCCAGTTCTTACAAGAACGTCACTGCATGAAATGTGGCAAGATTCGTCAAAAGAGACATCATCTCCCGGTATGGTACCCCTCAAGCGATCATCACAGATAATGGGTCTAACCTGAACAACAAGATTGTCAATGGTCTATTGGATCACTTTGGTATTCGACATCTGAATTCATCCCCCTACCGCCCACAGATGAATGGGGCAGTGGAAGCAGCCAACAAAAACATCAAAAGGATCTTGGCTAAAACAGCAGAAAACTACAGGGATTGGCATGAAAGGCTGCCCTTCGCCTTAATGGCTTACCGAACGTCAATCAGGACTTCTACATGGGCAACTCCCTACAGTCTGGTGTATGGGACGGAAGCAGTTCTACCCGTGGAAGTTAAGATTCCCTCTTTGAGAATCTTGTCAGAGGGTAAACTCTCCGAGCCAGAGTATTCCAAACACAGATACGAACAGTTGAATTTAATAGACGAGAAGCGTCTTAAAGCCATTTATCATGGACAAACTTACCAGAAGAGGGTAGCCAGGACGTTTAACCGAAAGGTCAAGACCGGAAATTTCGAAGTAAATGACTTGGTAATTAGGAAGACTTTGCCGAGTAATATCCATCCGGGAGGTAAATTCACCCCGAATTACGAAGGCCCCTACATTATCAAGAAGATTCTCACTAGAGGAGCATTGATTCTTGTAAACTCTGAAGGAGAAGAACTGGGGCACCCTGTAAACTCAGATGCTATGAAGAAATATTACCCTTGAAATAAAATTAGATTTCGATTATATGACTCATCCCGGATTGAGCCGAGTCATCATAATAGTCATTGCATAAGTATATCATGCATCCATGCATACATTAGCATGTGTTCAATATTGCAGGACCCAATGAAGCAAGGCCCTCGATGGCAAATACCAGGAATGTCTGATGAAGACAGCAGACAGCAAAACGAAGAGCAGGAAACTGCAAAGAATGGCACAGGGGCACGCTCCAAAATGAATGAAGCCATTGAGCAGGATTCATTGCCCCAATCAGACGAAGGCATCATCGCCATAGGTCAAAATGGCTGATTTATGTAATCTACGCATTGGCATTCAGATGGGAATGCATGATCAAGGAGACCTAACGGCTTGGTGGTCAGATTTTCATGAATTTATGAATTTCCATTAGAGCGCATGATCAAGGGTAAGGTGTATCGTTCTAATTTTCTGAAATTCGAGAGCATACACTGACATATTCCTTCATATTTTTTCAGGGATCCCTGGCCACGCTGGACAGGTAAGTATTCATTTTCCTATCTCTCAGGTTTTAAGACTGTCAGAACCCTTTTTGCTAGAATTTGAAGGCTTCTTGGAATCTGGCATACATCCAAATCTCATGTCTAGAAAGACGTAAAATTCTCACAGTCATGTCATTGGCATTCATGTTTAAACTTGGAGGTTATCTGAACATGATTGAAATATGCATTGTGCATCATAAATCCCCTTAGAGGGTAAGTTTTGGAGAAAGCGAAATGAACTTTTCCAACAAAAGTTGTTTGAACCGTTCAAAAGGATGTTTCCCCAGACAAGAGGCAAGCCTGGTCCAAACACGTCCCATACACACTTGAGAGATGAGTGGAGTGGTAAGGATAGCGAGACCTTGACCTACGGGCGTAAGGGTTATTCGCAGTGATTACATGGATTGAGACGACGGAGGCATTCGTTTCTCTATCATAAACACTACAGGTAACCATTGATTACCCGTTGAACGACGGTTTCATTCTTTACCCCTGTCAAGAACCACCCCACAGTGGGGCAAACTGGAGATACATCCAGCAGTATCAGGAGGTAAATGGTTAGAAGTTTTCTTGCTCTGACTGGCCTCAATCTTCGTGTGTTGCTTGTCATTTTAACTTCTATGGTAATTCAGGTGCTTTAGGATGATGAAAAGCATTCGTTTCTCTATCCTATACACTTTTACCCTTTACACAGCCCAGTTGAGCCTGTACTTCGTTTCGCAAACTCGTTGGTGATCATTGCATATTCCAAGACGAAAGCAACGTCACTTCAAGAGCAGAAAAAGTTCGAAAGATATGATTTGTAAAAATTTCTGGACTAATGTTTGAGTGCTGAGATTCAAGTTATACACCTATCACACTCATTTGAAAATTCTGGTCCCCAAAAGAAAAGAAAATGAGGGATTTCGACAAAAGATAAAAAAAAAAAAGAGGAGAGAAGAGAAGAATTCGATTCTGGGCATTAAGAAAAAACAAAGTGCCTGGTAAAAGCAAGGCCAATGCCTGTCCAAATACTTGTACACTTGTGAACCATGTGTTTGATCTTGTAACTGCCAAAAGATGGCATGATACCTTTGTATAGGTCACTAGTGAGATCTGGTTGTAAAAGAAAATTTCAAAGGAGCTGGATTGCAAAAGATACTCCCAGATTATGTCACATTCAGATGACGAAAGCATAAACAAGATATTGACGCCGTCTCAACACGAAAGAGATGTTCTCTAAAGATAAATGCGCGCCTCGAAGACGGACGATGCTCTCCAAAGACTATCAGTGCACTTCGAAGACTGAAGACGCTCTTTGAATCAGAAGGGACAAGATCAACGGCAGACCTGCAGTGATCACCAATGTTAGACCCTTCGCGTATTCTGGGCCAAAAATAAGCCTTTTTCGGTCCCCAATCCTACCTATGTTACAACCCTGAAAAGCCTTTTCTGATTAAGGCACTTGGATTGACATAAGGTTTAATGTCTAAGCTTAGCTCGAAGAAGTTCGAGCAAGATTATTTCTTTCTCATTTTGCAGGTTTCTTGACTTGTAAACCTGGAGCAGACATTGAAGACTTCTCTTCAATAGCCTTGACTTGCTTGCAAGTCCCCCTTGAAAACCATTGACCAAGCCCAGCATTACGGTCCCCGAGAAGTCCTCCTGATCGATCGAGGTGTATTTACTGCGAATGATCCTGAACCCTAGGCACAGGTTTGATAGGAAATTCGAGTGCATTCTTGGTGAAAGACCATTATCTCAAAAACGGTGAGAAGTCCTTTTTGATGAGAATACTCCAATGGAAGTTTTAACCAAACTCCTGTGGGTAATTCAAACTTTCCTCACAAGGGATTTTTGATCACTTCCGTATGTCGCAAGGTGTTTTGGATAACCTCCAGCATCGTAATGCATTCATTGAAATTTTTCATAACTATGATATAAGTCATAAAGTGCTGTCAGTTTGACATCAGATATCACTTAAAGACCATTGATGTGCCTTTGGTAAGAAAATTTTCAGATTGAAGCTTCTGCAAGATTCTTGATGACTTCGGCTCCTAAAATGGCTTGTATCTCTCTTGGTAAGAAAGAGTTTACATGTTCAAGCTTCTGTAGGACCCCTGGTATCCCCAGACCTCAGAATGCTATTTCTTTTGTGAAGAATATATTTCAAGCTTAAACTTCTGCAGGACTCGTGGTAACCCCAAGTCCTAAAATGACACATTTCTCTAAGAAGGAGAGTTTATATGCCTGAGCTTCTGACAGATTCTTGCTAAACCCATATTCTAGAATGCTATTTTTCTTGGTTAAACTTCTATATGAATCATGGTAGCCCCAGATTCTAGAAGGATGCCTTGCTCTGTGAAGAAGAGCTTTCAAGTTTATTTTCCTGCAAGATCCCTGGATGCTTGGAATACCCAGATCCCAGAATGTCACCTCCAATGTCAAAAGGACAATGTTTGAAATTATCTCCCTACGTGAGATTCCACTATTACAGGTTTGATCTTTCTGCAGGATGCCTGGAATACCCAGATCCCAGAATGTCACCTCTAATGTCAAAAGGACAATGTTTGAAATTATCTCCCTACGTGAGATTCCAGTATTACAGGTTTGATCTTTCTGCAGGATGCTTGGAGTACCCAGACCCCAGAATGTCACCTCCCATGTCAAGAGGACAATATTTAGAAATCATCTCTCCGTGAGATCCCAATGTTACAGGTTGGAACTTTCTGCAGGATACCTAGAGCTCCCAGATCCCAGAATGTCACCTTCAATGTCAAAAGGACAATATTCAAGATAGTCTTTTTGTGAGATCTTAGGTAGCCCCTAGATCGCAGAAGAATCTTATCAAAGTTTTTGCAGGTTTAAGTTTTCTGTAGGATACTTGAAATCCCCAAATCCCAGAATAACGCCTTGCATGTCGAAAGGACAATTTTCAAGATCAGCTTTCTGTGAGGTTCTAGGTAACCCCTAAACCAAAAATAGCCCATTTGGTGAAGCCTAAAGGTTAGGCACATCTCTCTTGTATGAATCCTAGTTAATTCCTTAGAATATAGGATCAAAAATTGTTGACAAGGTCTGCTTTCTGTGAGATTCTAGGTAACCCCTAAACCCAGAATAGCCCATTTGGTAAAACCTAAAGGTTAGACACACCTCATCTGTGTAGATCCTAGTTAATTCCTTAGAATATAGGATCAAAATGTTCGACAATCCCTAAGAAACTGGGTGCGTCATCCATAGGTTCCTAGCAGAGAGGAGTCCTATTCTCGGCCTGATCCCCCTGAAGGATCAAAATGTTCGACAATCCCTAAGAAACTGGGTGCGTCATCCATAGGTTCCTAGCAGAGAAGAGTCCTATTCTCGGCCTGATCCCCCTGAAGGATCAAAATGTTCGACAATCCCTAAGAGACTGGATGCGTCATCCATAGGTTCCTAGCAGAAAGGAGTTCTATTCATGGTCTGATCTACCATACGGATCAAAACCCCTGACAATCCCTAAGAGATTGGGTGCGTCATCCATAGGTTCCTAGCAGAAAGGAGTCCTATTCATGGTCTGATCCACCATACGGATCAAAACTTCTGACAATCCCTAAGAGGCTGGGTGCGTCATTCACAGGTTCCTATCAAATATAGGAATCCCATTCTGGTACGGCATACCACACATGCTAGACTTTAACCGCCCTAGGATATTCAAAAGACGAGTCCCTAGGTATTCACTTGAACCCGCCATACACCGCGCATGCCGTACGAGCATCAGGCAAGTGATCAAACAGGTAAATAGCAGGTGGGTCTCCCTACTTTCTCTCTCACGTCTGCAAAGGAATGAGGAGCAGAGTGTTCACTAGCGGAACAAGAAAGATTGAGTGTCAAGATTCGTTTTTCTTTTCCCCGGTCGAGTCGGTCTAGACTCAGGTTTCACCTGTCTTTGAGAGAAACCTCTCACGAGATTCCTCTCAAAGAAGGGCAGCTGTTGACACCTGATTTTTGACAAAGTCTTTTTCAGCTTTATTTTGAAAAATCACAAAAAATCCATAAAAAGTCAAAAAATTACAAAATCAACTTTGGTGGCCTTGGCCGAGCTCAAGGAACCATTCTTGACCAAAAAATAATTTTCCATATTTTTCACATTTTTTAGTATTTTTAGAAAATAGGAAAATACTCAACAAATCAAGAAAAATAGCATTTGAGGTCACACAAATATAAAAAAATAGCCAATATTTTTCTTTCTAATCCCTTGCATTTTTGACCTCACAAAAAATCCAAAATCAGATTCAATTATAGGTGTTCCCTTGTAACCCGTACTATTAAATCTGAGAAAAAAATATCAATTGAGTCTTTTAATTTACAATTTTAGCATTTTAAAGGATCTTGACATTCAATCTAATTGTCCCCTATTTCAATTTGACCTAATTGTTCGGACAAATTGCTCAATTGCAAACATAATTGTATTTTAGTCCTTGAATTTGGGCATAATTGAAATTACTTTCAATTCAAGTGCTATCATTACAAATTGAACATGCTGCCCAATGGATTTCACCATTATAAATCAATTGGCATAGGTGATTTGGCCCAATTTGGTCATTTGAACCCTCAATTACACGATCCCCAATTTCCAATTAAATGGGAATTTGGGGTTTCGTAGAAATTGATGAAAACTTTTGGGCAAAATCACATTTTTTGATAAAATCCATGCTCTAGATTCGATTCTGAGGTTCAATTACAAAATTTTCCCATTAATTTGGGTTTAATTGGGAAAATGGTTAGTCGAAACCGGCTCGGACAGCCGGTCGGACCTGTCGAACCGGTCTGTTACAGTATCGTCTTCCCCCAAGCGCTCGTGCAGATGAACAGTGACAGACCGAGCTTTGAAGACCAAATTAAACGTCCAATCGACCACAATCGGAGACACACTGGTGGGGGTTTAAAGCTTTAGATCGTTCCCCGTCGATTGACACTAAGATCACGACCAATGGTCGCCTGAGGAAGAAGCAATCGGCTGGTCAACCTCGCAGACTTGCGAAAGTCAACCGAAGCAAGCTCAGACCAAATTCGTGCCAAATAGAGCCTGCCGGAGCTCCTAACGGGGATTGAACGGTTTCCCAACCAATTTCGTCGCCGTCGACGTACCATTTGGCACGTGACAGCACGTGAATCCAAGTGGGCTAACGTCCACTATTCGAGCGGGAAACCGAACGGAGGTATATAAGCCAATCGGCCTTCGCGAAGCAAAAGGACAGTTGATTCAGTTGAGGAAAGAAGAACTGAATCGCGTGAGAGAGAGAGAACGAGAGAGAGAGAGCTCCCCTTCATCGCCATTGTCGAGGGTAGAGCTCGGATTTGCATAGCGCTGGTCAGGCCTTCTCAGGCCAAACCGAAGCACTTCAAGGTCGACAAGAATACGCTCAAGCCCCCAGGAAGCAATCGTCATTGACCGCGTAGCCCAAAACTGCCAGAACAGGTAATCCCGAACTTCGAGCTCAAGCTCTGGTCTTCAATGGCGAACCCTGATTTCGGTTTCAATCTTTGCGATTCCCGTGTGCGTTTCATCCCTTAGACATCACTGACCATCGCTGCATCTTGGTTTTGCATTGACTTTGCTTGAACAACTCGAATCGAGTCTTCGAATTTAGCTTCCATAGCCGACCACTGTTCATCCCTGCCTAGCCCAATCTAGGCCGTACGAGCTCGATCGGAGCTCGAGGTGAGTTTTCTGAACCGCCACTGGCGCTGTTCTGTGATTGAATTGCCACGATTTTAGATAAATCATGCGATCGAACTCCCATGGCCGTACTCGGCACTTTGCGTAATTCTTGCGATTCTGTGAATTAGATGTCGCGATTCTTAGATATGTTAAAATAGAGGTTATCGCGAGTCGATTGCCGCAGGTCTCGCTCCAATCCATCAAGATTCCACCGTTAGATCAGCACCGGAGAAGCTCAGCCGTCCATTCTTCTGGAGTCGCGATGTTGAAGACGAAGCTGACGTGGCGTGGTCAACCGGTCAAAGTCTTAGGTGGCAATAGGCCATTGGTCCACGTGGATGTTGAGTCAGCTCGACCGTTAGTTTGTTAAGACGAGTCAGCGTTAGATCGGACGGTCTAGGTTAATCGAGTCTAATAAATAATAGCCGTCCGATTAGTAAATATGATTAACTGAAAATGATTTTAATCAAAAAATCAATTAGAACAACAAACGGTGCCATTTTGATAAAGGACCAGGCGACGTCGTTTTGGGTTAATGAGAATAGACGGTCCTGATCAAATCCCATGTTCTAATCGTGGCCGTAGGTCTTAATAGGTCAATCGGACGGTTCCGGTCGAGTCTCTAATCAATCTGAGCCGTAAGATTTAGTAATCAGAGCCAACGATCGTGGATTAGCCACGTGCTCCATCAGGGACCGTCGGATCAGATTAGGATAATTCGAAAAATAAAAAATACGATGCGGCGTCGTTTTGGAACCGTGGTCCGCGCGGGTCTGGGTCTGGGCCGGGTTCTCACCCGAGTGGGTCGGGTCGATCAGGCCCGAATAACATTTTTTAAAAAAAAATCAAAAAATGATTTTTAAAAATAAAAAAAATTTGCAAAATCCTAGAAAATAAAAAAATGCTAGAAAATTCCAGAAAATTCCAAAAAAATGTGAAAAAATTGTGGAAAATTCCTAGACACTCTAGAAATCCCCAAAAATCGAGGATTGACCACAGACAATTGGTCAACCCTATTTTTGGGTTTCTTATCCGTTCTTCCGAGACTTGACGATATTACCCTTTAGGGGTAAGTCGCCTCTGCTGTATATGCGAGATAAGACCGATAATACCAAGGTAAGAACTAGGGTCCGATAGGCGACCAATTCTTAGGCTTGGGTTTTCGAGTCCCGTCCCTTTTCTCAAAATGACGATTTTGCCCTTTAATGGGAAAATTATCTTTCTTGTCCCAATTGAGTCCCGAAAATTGCTCAAAGTTAGAGTTTGGGTCAGGTGGATGACCAACCCTAATACTCGAGATTTTCAGTTCTCATCTTTGTCCAAAATGACGATTTTACCCCTTCGAGGGTAAAATCACTTTTAAATTCGAAAAAAATCCTGAAAATTCCCAAAAAATGGAAAATGAATTGGATTGATAGCCAATCCTATTTCCCCATCTTTTGACTTCCCAATTCATCTAAAATGACAAATTTTCCCTTTCAAGGCGAATTGTCCCTAAATTGTTCAAAATTACGATTCTACCCCTCATGGGCAAATAATGCCAAAATCATTCCTAAGCCTTGATTGATATTTCTCTAGGCTAATAGGGCCTCATTAGGGATGCCATGTTGATTTCATGTGTTTTATCTGCATGTATTGGATCCTTTATTTGCGCACTTATTTCTAATGATTGTGAGTGATAGGGTAGCTATTCCCATCTGCATGAACTCCTAGATTTAGGATCTGTACCCCACTCGTCTGTATGAAATCCAAGGATCAGATAAACCATTCAGCTTAGGTACCGAAAGGGCGTCAACTCTGACAGTTGGCGTAACTAAGTCCCCGAACCCAATTCTCTGATTTCCGCAGGATCGAATAGACCACTCCCAACTATTCGACAGGGTTTCCGATCGTACCCTCCACAAAATGATTGGTGGCGACTCCTTGGCATGTACACTTATCACATGTCACTAGACCACACTGAAGGTCGACCACGTATATCCAGCAGTTGCGATTTGGGTAATGGACCTTGGGAGAGACCCGCGTTCGATCAAGCCAGCGATCAGGCGGCCCATTAGCCCCCCACTCGCCCCTATACCCGCGAGGGAGGGTCGCGACAGTCATGTAATTGCGAGGGTTCATTGTTAGTTCCAACGGTTTCGATTGTCATAGTTCGATTTAGGAAAATTTCGCAAATTATACATTAGTTAAACGGCATCACCCGCGCTCCAATCGTATAACGCTAGAAATGAATTCCTTAATTGTTCTTAGATCGGCCTTTATTGGCTCCCAATGTTCCCTCGAAAATCCTTATGGTCAAGGCGCCATTTCCTTTTTCGAGTTTCCTAGGTCCACGTACCTTGCCATGCGTTAGCCTTTCCCTTTTGGTCAGTTAACTCAGGATTGATCAGATTCGAGCGAAATAAGACTGAAATACATCGATAGATATTCTTCATTCAATAGTCTCGAAATGGTAGGAAATTCAGAATATAAGAATGTTTGCCTAACACTCTTTATTATGGGATGATATATCAATGCCATGAGTTTCATTTCCTATTTATTGTTGATGACAAAAAGGGGGAGAGAAGCCTCTTTTTTATATTGTTTGCAGGAAGCAATGAAAAAGTCAGCCTGAAAGCATTAATCAATATATGAAGACATTCTGTGATATTCATACACTTTATCAAAGATTCACATGCTATTCAATTCTTTATATACTTGTGAAATCTTTCTATGCTTACATTTCAAATTTTCTTCTAATCAAAACTTTTTCTTATAATAATCATTTTGATATTATGGAAGTTTTGTCATCATCAAAAAGGGGGGAGTCATCATCAAAAAGGGGGGAGATTGTTATGGAAACCTTATCTCTGAATATTTTGATTTCGACAAAACTATCCATAATCTGGTAAGAATCTGTGTGATATTTGTAATGTTTTGTTGCAGGATGAATGTGTAAACTGAAGTTTGTATTGTTCCCTTCCTAGCATTAAGACTTGAGAAGGAGTAGTCATATAGTTGTTTCTGAAGACGTTTAGACGGAATGTTTATGAAGACATTTAGATAGAGTGCTTCTAAAGACATTCAGATGAAGTTACCTCTGAAGTTCAGATGGTACATGGTTTCTCATTTGAATGGTTATTCATCTAAAAAGCTATATGATGTGCCAGATAGACCTTATTGAAGCTCAGTATTACCATTCAAAGTTATATGTTCAAATTCAAAGAGTTTTTCTTCTGAAGACCGCTTCTGAACATTGCTCAGATTCTGCGCATATTAACAGACATATTTTGAAGACCCACGAATGGCAGGTTTTCGATTAAGGCAAGTTCCTTCATGGATGTTTGTGATATTTAAATGACAAGATAATCCTTCAATCAAATTGGGAGGAAATCTACGATTGGATATTACCTTCCAATAATAAATCTTGTGATTTATTTGAATATACTATACTTTTGAAAACTGAAGATTTGGTTGTATGGGCGATTAAATCAGAAGGGTTCAGATTCCACTTCAACGGTTATCGTATCTTCTTCGATATGCTGTGAATTTGGCAATCCGAAAGCTTGGGGTGACCACCACGATGACAATTCGTCGAACACTACATTTCTTATGATATAACACCTCTCGGTTGTAGAATCACAACACTTCCATCCATTCCGTTGATCATCATAACCCACGAAAATACAGCGAACCGCTTTCTTGTCAAATTTACTGCGAAGATGACCTGGTACAAATGCATAACATACACACCCCACAACTCTGAAATGACTTACCATGGGTTTGCGATTCCATAGCCTTTCATATGGAGACATAAAACCAAGTCTTGCTCATGTAATCTATTGATCACGTGTGCCGTCGTCTTCATACACTCAGCCTAAAACTTCGGTGGGACATTCTTCGCATGTAGCATGCTCCTGCATGTCTTTTCCAAATGTCGATTCTTCCTTTCGGCGGCTCCGTTCTACTGCGGCATATACGAACAAGTACACTGTTGACGTATCTTGCACTCCCACAAATACTTCGTAAATTCAAAAGAAGTATATTCTCCTCCATTATCAGTACGAAGGCAAAGAATCTTCTTGCCTACTTCACTCTCAACCTTTTCCTTAAACTCCTTAAATTTGATAAATGCCTCAGATTTATCTTTCATAAAATCAATCCGCATATACCTGGAGAAGTCGTCAATGAAAGTGATCATGTACTTTGATCCACCCACAAAAGGTTGCTTCACTGGACAAAACACATCTGAGTGAATGAGCTCGAGAGGCCTACGAGCTTTAAACAACGATTCCTCATATGGAAGCTAATGTGCCTTTTCGTATTGGCATCCGGCATAAACCACATCTTCTTAAACTTCCAACTGGGGAAGGCCCTTTAGCATGTTCTTCGGCATCATCACTTTCAACTTGTGTTAACTTGCATGCCCAAGCCGCGCATGCCACAAGTCAGGTGTATCATTTATTCGGGTTTTGTTTACGTATGCCGTTTGTGCAAACATCACGTAAACGGACTCCAGTCAACATTCCTCCATAATTGGTCAACTAGTGGGCTTCACACTTCGGAACATCGTAACATCTCGTGGACCGAACACCACATAATTGCCCGAGTCTGTGAGTTGCGCCACAAACAATAAATTCTTCTTCATTCCCGGCACATGATACATATTTTTCAATTCAACCTGCTGTGAATTGAATCTAGGAGTTATCACCGTCTCTCCGAAGTGAGTAATCGACAACCTCGAGTTGTCTACAGTAATGACAACACATCCCCTGGTATAATCAAGCATTTTCGATAGCTTGCCTTAATCTCTGGTCATATGATTTGAGCACCCTGAATCAACGATCCAGTCAAAATCATAATTAATCGACTTATCACTTATAGTGACTAAAGCCATCGAATCGTTCAACTCGGCAATTGACGAAGCAGCAAGCACGTCTTGCACCTCCATTGCAACAGACGCATGGAAATCTCATTCCTCATCGCCATCAATCTTCTTCGATGCCTTCAACTCTCTTGGCTCGACAATCTCTAGCAAAATGACCTTCCTTGCCGCAGACGTAACATCGTCCATTACGTCTTTTCTTGTCATTGCCGTCGCGATTTCGCCAAACTCCCCCTGGTCGAAGGCTTATCTCTCTTGGACGCTTTTGCCATTCTCCACGAGCTGGTTGCTTTTGCCTTTCGACATGTCTTTTCTATGGCTTGCCATTTTCATTGTCAGCACCGAATCTCCTTTGGCCCTTAAACCCTTTCTTATCACTGAAGATGGCACTCTCATTTCCCTTAATCGTGATTTTAGACATTTGATTATCTAAAGTCTCTTGGTTGGCCAAGGTATTTTCCAGATCGATCAACATCGGTTGAGTTACCTATCCACGAGTAGCCGTAACAATACTATTATACTTCGGCTTTAACCCGTGAACAATAATTCTTCTCATTCTTATTTTTGAGATGATATTATTCGGATCCAGCTTTGAAATCTTGTCACAAATAGACTTAATTTTGGAGAAATACTGACTCACCGTCATATTTTGTTATGACATTGACATCAGCTCATTCTCCAACCTTTGTAACTTAGCATCATTTGACCTCGCGAATAATGCTGCTAAGTTATCCCACGCCTCCTGAGGAGTTTGCGCGCTCTTAATGTGCTGCCACAAGTCATCTTCAACAGTTACAACAAGAGCGTGAAGAGCCTTACCCGCTTTGAACTTCCATCTCCTCTGTTCACCATTGTTTGTGGGTGCCGTGGTGTTGCTGCCACCAATAATATCCCACAAATCTTGACCCAACAAATAAAACTGCATGCGGGTACTCCAATTATTATAATTGGAATTGTTGAGCTTCTCAATGTCATTCGTCAAATTTGAAACATCTGCCTGGAGAAAAAATATCCGACACTATTCCAGGAAACCTTAGTCCTTGACCAATTACACTAGCAGGACTTCGACGTACTTTGGTCCTTGACCGCTTGCACACGAACAATGGTCCTTCACAATTGTCTTCACGAATCTCACTCCGGAAGACTTGATTCACGGTCCTTGACAACAGTGCTATGTTACGATCCCAAACAACTGGGCTCTGATACGGTCCCAGATAACTGGACTCTGATACCAAATGTAGAATCTCTGAGGTATGCTCTGATACCACTTGCAGAGAAATCAAAGAGGCGCAGCTCTAATACCAAGTGTTGAAGCTCAGAGATTTGCTCTGATAACACTCACTCAAAGGAAGCTCTCAAGGAAGGAGATGAATGAACTATTTTATTTTCTGAAATCTGCCTTCACTCTCCTTACAGAAACGATTACAAGACTCACCTGACTCTTGACATACCAAGATACGTGAAAAGACACGTCTAGATACATAGCCATAAATACACATCAGAATGCTAAAGGATTCTTGAGACACACAACTAATAATGACTCTTGAAAATAACAAAGCAATAAAGACACTTTAACATGTGCGTCGAAAAGATATCCATTGGGAATCGAACAGTCTTTCGACAACAACTAAAATACGAAGAGTCATACTATTGAAGATTGTAGAGTAGGCGGTGATATCTTCAACGTTACCTTCGGCGCTTTGAATTGATGAAATCATCGGGTCAACGAAGGACCTTGAAGTACCAAAGGAAGCTCAACAACTCTCCCAAAAAGGGCAGTCCTCATATTCCCCAGCGGAAGCTTCTAGCTGCTCTTTCTAATCCGAGCATCGATGGGCGTGACGTATTGCAGCTCGTTCCACCACCCAAAATAAGCCTGAAGAGTGACTGTACTTCCTAGTTTATGACTAAATTGACACTCAAATAAAGATCAGCATATTCATATAAATTTATTAAATCTATGATGATAACAAGAAAGACAAAACAAAATGGGCAAAAGGTAAGAAAAGTTGGTAATAAATTAAAAAAATTATCCGAAAATCAATTGATCAGTGAATTTTTTTGTGTACCAACAGTTATTTCGCCTTGTTCGTTCGCTCGCTCACTCGTGCCCCCACGATGACGCGCCTCGACTCCGCGGCTCATCGCCTCGTTCGTTCGCTCGTTCGCTCTTGCACCATGATGACGAGCCTCGACTTCGATTTAGTATTAAAAGAAAACAATGAAAAAAAAAGAAATACG
Source organism: Rhodomyrtus psidioides (assembly GCA_021437785.1). NCBI lineage: Eukaryota > Viridiplantae > Streptophyta > Magnoliopsida > Myrtales > Myrtaceae > Rhodomyrtus > Rhodomyrtus psidioides. The sequence goes on from JAILYB010000336.1 coordinate 61,858, forward strand.
TTGAACACATTAAAAAAATAATAGAATGTGTTGAACACATTAAAAAAATAATAGAATGCGTTGAACACATTAGCTTTCTTTTAAATAATAGAATGCGCTAAACACAATATAAAAAATACAAATACAACTAAGTTTTTCCACATGCTGTAGTTTTTTTATTTCTTTTACCTATTTAGTATTAAAATAAAAAAAATACTAAATTGGAAAAAAAAATAGAATGTGTTGCTAGGTAAATTTCTTCAGCTTCCTAAATTTCACTCTTTTATTTGTGAAACTGGATTAAAAGAAAAAAAATAGTATGCATGTTGCTCGGCACACACAGTATCAAGCAACATTCTGCTCAGCGGGCCTTAACGGGCCTTGCTCGGCATTTAATGCCGAGCAGCACCCAAAATGGTAAATATTTTTTTTACACCTAATGTGATAATTTTTTTTTATCTTATTTTGGAAAAAGAAAGCCCGCATGAGCGAGATCTACATTATACACGCAATTTAAAATGTAAACATGTGTTTTCGCATGGGTCAAATCAGCACTCTCAAATTTAATTGAAGGCCTTATGCCATACCTTTTTGAAAAAGTACAATAATAATAGAGGCTGATTTTCATTTTCGACCAAGTTTACGCGGATGGACGTTGTCATTATACCGTCGTCAATTCACTTTTTTTTTTGGCCTGGAAATTCAATCTTTAAAAGAGTGGAACCGAATTAAAGTTTTTTAATTTGTTTTGAAAGGTGATGAAAATGTTTAATCTCCATTTATTTTGTGAAAATTAAATAATTTAGAAAATATTTTTCAATGAATGACCGCTTACATGCTTGAAAAAATTAATCAACAAAATATCTTCATTATCAATAATAATTCATGTTTAAATATTTATGTGAATGATAAAAATATTTTTTATTCCAATTTTATAAGCGATACAAGCGAATGATTTCAAGAAAATATTTTTCAAATTTATTCTTGGGAAAATTTCAACTAAGGGTCTCAAATAGACTGATTTTTTTTTTCAAATAATGGCTTAAAGTGAACTTTGTTTCAAATAAGAGCTTGAAGTGCCTTTTTGTTTCAAAAAATAGTCTGACCGAAGGGTATTTCTATTTTTTTTATTCTTTTTTTACAATTTTGTCCTTTTTTTATGCTTTCCTTTTCTTTTCATTCTTTACTTTTTCCCCTCCCCTCCCCTCCCCTCACCCAGCCAAGGTCCACCATTGACGTCCACCTGCAGTCCTCCCAAAAAGAAGTACATGGCTCGAGACAACGGATCCGGATCCCCTGCCCTAGTGGCAGGGGATCCCTCCATTTATGGCCATCAGATCATCCAGATGATCTGATGGTTATGGGTATAGGGCACCCCTGCCACTAGGGCAGGGGATCCTGATCCCGAGACAACACCCTCCTCTAGGGAAGGGATCGTGTCGAGGCCTTTGAAGATATCCCGGCAAGCGAGAACAGATCCTGCAGGGCCATCGGGAACGGCAGGGCGCGCTGTCGCCTATGTAGAACCGATACGACACGGACACGGGGACACGATACGACACGACACGCCGACACGGCAGTTTTCAAAAAATAGAGAATTTCGACACGGCGGGACACAGCATCATAAGAAATTAAATGACGATTATTGGACAATTCTTGAGACATCGATCATATTAGATTAGGTTGTGAAAATCTTAGTCGGCGCGTCCGTTCAGCACGCCAAATACTCAATCAGTCTTAAATTACCAAAAGTCTTATTTGCCCCTCAATCAACATAAAAGCTATGTAGCACTGATACGACACGGGACACGGGACACGATACGACACGACACACCAATATAGCAGTTCTCAAAATATAGAGAATTTCGACACGCCGGGACACGACATATATTAAATGTGTATATATATAAATGATCATTTTTATAAACTCAAAACATCATTATATCTAAATGTCATAGCAATTTCATATTTGACATTCAAATATGATTGTTTTACGGTAATGATGACCCCAAATAGTAGCTTTAATCTTATAAGATCACATCATATTTCAAAAAAAAAAAATCAGCCGGACGTGTCCCGGACTTGTCGAAGCGTGTCCCGGACGTGTTGGACAGACCGGCCGTGCCGGACACGGTTGTTCTTTTTTTTGGCCCATTCGGACACGCGGCCCCCCGTGTTCGGCCGTGTCGCCGTGTCCGACACGCAAAAATTATTCGGGTAGCCGTGTCCATGCTACATAGGCTGTCGCTTGATCCTCCTCGTGCACCTCTTCCTCCTGATAACCCCATTGATATACCCAACACTGCTATGATTCACGTGCCCAACCGACATCCCGTTCATGCGCTGATCCACCAACCTCATCCCTATCCTCATCCGAAACCCGTTTCTGGTCACTACCAACCTTTCTCAGAAGCAATGTCGCAAGCTGGTCAAGCGCAACCACGAGAGGTTCCAGAAACCTCAATTTTTGTCTCCATGCTTCAACTCAAGCTGAGATTTTTCCCTCGTCGATTAACAGCAGAAGACTATTACCAATTGTTCGACAAGATAAGGGACTAAAGAACCATATTGAGTCAAACCAAAGAACTAGAGTGATAACTTCGTTGAAACACGCGGACCCGCAACGCTGAAGACGACCCAGTTGACGTACGTTGAACCTCGTCGTGCGACGATGATCAATGGGTAGGCGAAGAATCGGATGGAGGAGGAAAGAGTAAGCAGGAAAAAAAAAGGAAGGCTTTGAGATGAGATGGAAGTTAGGGGGGAGAGAGAGAGAGGTGGTGGGAAGTAAACAATAAGATGAAGAAGATAGATATATAGGCGCTGCAGGGGGAAAGCAAAAGATGGGCGCATAGTCCTCTGCACGCGACGATCACCTTCCTCCTCCACCCTACCATGTGTGCGTAGTCCTCTTGCTCCTCCCGGTTCGGCGCCTTGAGTAGCTTGTAGGCCCTGCTGATCAGGTAGTACATGTTGTAATTAGTAGTTTAATGGCTCAATTATTGTCAGTGTAACCGACGTGCATTTAGGTTTGTGTAACGGACGCAACCGACGCAGTTTAATGTTGCGTAACAGACGAGGTTTAATGCTGCGTAACGGACGTAACCGACGAGATTTAATGTTGCGTAACAGACGTCTTATCGATCTATAAATAGACGGATTTTCGTAGTTCAGAAATATAACTCATAATTCACAACTCGAAGTCAATTCCTCTAGTTCTCTTATTGTCATCCTTCAAGTGTGCTGGTTTCGAGAAGTGTTTGACAGAGTCCTGTTCGTATAGTGCTGATACAAACAGGTTCGAGGTGTTGTATCTTGGGAGACATAGTTCGTGAAGCTGCTTAGCACCGTTGGTAGGAACTAATCACCTTAAGGAGATTCGGTTAGCCGTACCTCACCTCTTTGTTGTGGAAATTCTCTTTTATTTTGATTCTGACAAAACCCTCCAAAGATATTGTTTAATGAAATGTGATGCAGGAAGAATGTGTAAGCAGAAGGTCGAGTGATTCCAATTCTGTCGCTCTGACGAAGGGTCAGATGGAAGTGCTTCTGACGAAGGGTCAAATGGAAGTGCTTCTGACGAAGGGTCAGATGGAAGTGCTTCTAACTAAGGGTCAGATGGAAGTGCTTCTAACTAAGGGTCAGATGGAAGTGCTTCTGACGAAGGGTCAGATGGAAGTGCTCCGACGATCCAAACAGTGACGGATGGACCACATCAAATCTTCGTATTACCATTCCGTGCCAACGGATTAAATCTTTCTTAGACGAATGTGAAGAAAGATCAGTTTCTGCATTCTACAAATCACGAAGACCCACGTATGGTAGGTTTCCGATCCATGCAAGTGATATTCAATTATCCTGATATCTCCTCTAATCAATTAAGGGACTTTCTATAATGAGATATCATCTTCTAAGGAATATATCCTCGAGAATCAACTCAAACATATCACACTTATGGAAGCTGGAGATTTAGTTGTATGGGCGACTAAATCAGAAGGGTTCAATGTCTTACCCAACGGTCTACATATCTTCTGAAGATACAGTCTCTTTCAATCACGATTGATGACGTCCAATCAAGGATTGAAGAGCGATCCCTTGGCTGGATTCCAACGGCTAGTTCGGAGGCAGGGGAGTATAAAAGAAGAATAATGTTTGACTAGAAGGCATGACGTGCGAACAACAATCCAAAGTGCAAGCATAAATTGAGTTTCATCTAAAGAGAGTATTCTGTGTATTCAAAATCCTTCATTGTGAAAATCTGTGTGAGAGGGAAACAAAACACTTGAGTGATTGTAATCCTCTTGATTCTTCATAGTGAAATCCAGCCAATCGGCTGTCATCGTGGGAGAGTGGACGTAGGCTTGAACTAAGCCGAACCACTATAAATATTGTGTGCAATATCCTCTTCTCAAAACTCTTACCTTTGTGTTTAGATTTTCTGCACACTGCTATACTGCTTTTGTTCCTAATCGTACACTGAACTTTATTCATTCCGCAAGAAATTTCTATTAAGTTCAGAATCCCCTATTCACCCACCCTCTAGGTGATATTGCTAGTTACATCACTCTTTTCCTATTTTCGAGTTTACTATCTAACAGTTTATTAATTTTGTAATCTGTGTATGCAAAGATTGTATTTGGCTTGATCGATGTTGAATTTTATTATCGTCATCTTCATTATATTATTTTTTTTTTCTGATAATCACAAATAATAAGTGTGTTTATATCCCTCTCAGATTGTGATGGAAGAAGTGTGTCGTTTGGAGGAAGGAACAAGGGTAAAGTGATCGGGAAAGGAAATGTAAAGATTGGAAATCTGACCGTTAAAGATGTCTCTCTAGTCAAAGGATTGAACTACAACTTGATTTCTGTAAGCCAACTCTGTGACTCTGGATATGATATTCGATTCCAAGATCTAAAATGCACAGGTATAAGCAAGGATAAGAAGCAATCCTTCACGGGACGAAGGCATGGGAACATTTATCTTTTAGATATTAATGCTGACTGTGAACATGCAAAATGTCTTATTTCTGTTAAGGATGAATATGATCTTTGGCACAGAAAGTTAGGTCATATTAGTGTAAAACATATTTCAAAGCTTTCCAACAAGGGACTTGTTCGAGGACTACCTCAAACTAAATTTGAGAAAAGTGGACTATGTCATGCATGCATACTGGGTAAGCAGGTAAGAAGTTCTTTTAAGTCCTTAAATCAAGTTTCCACTAAGCGTTGTCTGCAGCTACTTCATATGGACATCTTCGGACCTAATAGAACTCTAAGCATTGGAGGTAAGAAATATTGCCTCGTCATAGTTGATGAATTCTCTAGATTTACATGGGTTTCATTTCTTGCTCACAAAAACGAAGCTTTCATTTCCTTCTCAAAACTTGTTAAAAGAATTCAAAATGAAAAGGGTTACACTATTTCCAGCTTGAGAACGGATCATGGGGGAGAATTTGAAAATCAAAATTTCTCATATTTTTGCACTAAGTTCAGAATTCAGCATAACTTCTCTGCACCTTATACTCCACAACAAAATGGGGTAGTAGAAAGGAAAAACAGATCGTTGCAAGAAATGGCCAGAACTCTTCTTATTGAAAGTAAAATTGCCTCTAACTTTTGGGCTGAGGCCGTTTCAACAGCATGTTATATCTTAAATCGAATTTCCCTCAGACCTTTTTCTGAGAAAACTCCCTATGAATTTTTCAAAGAAAGAAAGCCTGATGTTGCATACCTTCATGTATTCGGTTGCAAATGCTTTATTCTAAAGAATGCTAATGATCGAGTTGGAAAGTTTGATGAAAGATCAGATGAAGGAATTTTCTTGGGATATTCAACAACAAGCAAAGCCTACAGAGTTTACAACAAGAACACTCATATTATTGAGGAATCAGTGAACATCAAGTTCGATGAAAGCAACCAGGATGATGAACCTGAGTCCATTCAAATGCATACACTTCATCAAGTCACGAACTCACAAGCAGAATCAGATGTGAATACGAGTTCGGAGAATGCTCAGAAGGAAACTTCCTCAGAAGAAAGATCAGAAGATGATCAGAATGAATCCACAATATCCTCAAATGATGGCCTTGACAAAAACTGGAAGCATAAGTCAAGTCATCCAAAGGAACTTATCATAGGCAGCATAAATGATGGTGTAAAAACAAGATCCAAGTTCAAGCAAGCAATGAGCAACATCGCCTTGGTATCTGAATTAGAGCAAAAAAGGATTGAAGATGCATTAGCAGATGAAAACTGGATAAATGCAATACAGGAAGAGCTACATCAGTTCAAAGTCAACAATGTCTGGGAACTAGTCAGTCGTCCCAAAAATCGTCCAGTAATTGGAACAAAATGGGTATTCAGAAACAAACTTGATGACAAAGGAAAAGTTGTGAGAAACAAAGCAAGACTTGTAGCAAAAGGATATTCTCAAGAAGAAGGAATAGACTATGATGAAACCTACGCACCGGTTGCCAGGTTAGAAGCCATCAGGCTACTTCTTGCTTATGCTTGTTACAATGACTTCAAACTTTTTCAGATGGACGTGAAAAATGCCTTCCTAAACGCTACATCAAAGAAGAGGTATATGTTGAACAACCTCCTGACTTCGAAGAACCTAAAGAAAAGGATATGGTTTATGTCTTAAAAAAGGCACTCTATGGATTAAAACAAGCACCCCGCGCCTGGTATGAAAGGTTAAGTAACTTTCTATCTCAACACAGCTTCACTAAAGGTAATGTAGACACCACTCTTTTTATTCAAAGAAAAGGTAAGGATATCCTTTTAGTTCAAATTTATGTTGATGATATTATATTCGGCTCTTCTAATGAACTTCTTTGCAAGAAATTCTCTAAAACAATGCAGGATGAATTTGAGATGAGTATGATGGGAGAATTACGATTCTTTCTTAGTCTTTCAAATTCATCAATCTCAAAAAGGAACCTTCATATTTCAAGAGAAGTATGAATTGGAAATAGTGAAGAAGTTTGGTCTGGAGAATGGCAAGAAGACAGAAACTCCTATGTCTCACTCTTCCAAATTAGATAAGAATGAAGATGGAAAAGAAGTCGATCCCAAACTATATCGGAGTATGATCGGATCATTACTCTATCTCACAGCTTCAAGACCCGACATACTATATAGTGTCTGCTTATGTTCAAGATTTCAGTCAAATCCAAGAGAATCACACCTATAAGCAGTCAAGAGAATAATCAAATACATAGGGACTTATCCCAACTATGGTTTGTGGTATTCTAAATCTTCTGATTTTACACTAAAGGGTTATTCAGATGCAGATCTTGCAGGTTGCAAAATTGATAGAAAAAGTACATCTGGAACCTGTCAACTCATGGGAAACATGCTTGTCTCATGGTACTCAAAGAAGCAAAATACATTGGCACTCAGTACAGCTGAAGCAGAATACGTATCTCTTGGAAGCTGCTGCACTCAAATACTTTGGCTAAAACAGCAGCTCAAGGACTATGGTGTTGAATAATCAACTGTGGAAATCCTATGTGACAACACAAGTGCCATAAATCTCACAAAGAATCATGTACTTCACTCAAGAACAAAGCATATTGAGATCAAGCATCACTTCATACGTGATCATGTTCAAAACCGTGATGTTAACATTCAATACATTGACACGAAAAATCAACTTGCAGATATTTTTACTAAACCACTTGATAAACAGAGTTTTAATTTTATCAGAAATGAATTATCTATTATTAACCTTCCTTCTTAAGTATGCCTTAGAACAGGGTACGTCAGAAGGAGAGTCAGAAGGAGAGTCAGAAGGAGCGTCAGAAGGATAGTCAGAAGGAGCGTCAGAAGGAGAGTCAGAAGGAGCGTCAGAAGGAGTGTCAGAAGGAGAATCAGAAGGAGCATCAGAAGGAGCATCAGAAGGAGAGTCAGTAGGAGCATCAGAAGGGACGTCAAAAAGGCGCGTAAGAAAAAATTCACACTTTTCTTAAATCAAAAGGTCAGTTATCTCTAAAAGCTATCTTTTAGGTAAGTTCCTCATATGAATAGATATCTCTTAATATCTGATTGACCGTGAATTTTTTTTTAATTCCTTTTAAATCAAAATTCTCTTTTGTGTTTCCAAAAATAACCGCCTCTTTTATAAAAACGCTGAACCGTCACCTCTGTTCTCTCACTTTCAAAATTCTCTCAAATCAAAACCCTAAAACCGTGTTGAAAAACTCTCGCTCTCGATTTCCTCCTCAACGCAACACTCATTCACTCAAAGTTTCAAACTTTCTACGCATCAATGGCTCCAAAATCATCCTTTGACTTGAAGAAGACGTCTAAGTCGAAGAGGAAGTTCTCCGCCTCAACTGCAAGCAGCGCGGAACTCACAGAAACCCAAATCAACGAACAATGAGAAGCACTCCGCCTGACAAAAGGTCTATCTCTGTCTGCCTTTGAAATAAAGGAATCTATGGCTCATTCTATTAAGCTAATGTATGATAGAATCAAGGCCGCAGGAGATTTTGGCAACGAACTTAGAAAACTGCTGAAAACTCATCATTTTGATAGTGAGGGCGAACTTTTGGAGTTTCTTAGTCTGCCTGGAAAAATCCTTGAACCACTTGTTGTAGAAAAACCTACATCTGTCTCTAGGAAAGGAAAGGAGAAAGTAGCAGAAACAAGTTCGAAACAAAGACGATCCCCAATTAGACCTGGCGGTATGAAGGCAAAGGTGGAAGATGATGATGACATTCTGTTCAATGACTTTGTGAAAAATATAGGCTTTAATTTGGATAAAAGCTTTCCTAATCCACTGTTCCAGAATCAGGCTCACAAAAAAAGGTTTGAAGCAATGAAACAGAGAGGTATTATACCTCAAAGGGTATTTGAGTTAAAGTACTTTGACAGCAATGGCATTTATCTGAGGAAGCATCTAGAAAAGATGAAGATAGATCAGTTTATAACTAGGAGAGGCTACATTTTTCCTGACTTGATAGCTTACTTCTATTTAAATCTTCAATTTGTCAACTTCAACTCTCTGGCTTTCACAGTCAAAAGAAAGCAGTATTTTCTGACTGTTGATGAATTGGCTTCAATCATGGCAACCAGAAAGGGAGATTTCAAACCCTTAGATGTCACTGCAAGTGAAGCTTTTTGCTTCCTGACTAGCAAATCAAGTTTCTCAAGGGAATCAAAGTCACATCTTGCATACACGGACTTTCCCTTGAAACATATCATGATGCACAAGGTGATCATCGAATGTCTCAGACCCAAGGCAGCATCAAAGACAGATATATCAAAGTACGAGGCAAAGCTGTTATGGGGAATCTTGACAGGACAAAGGATTTCTTTTGCTCATACTGTACTATTGCATATGTACAGATCAACTCTCAAATCAAAGGTTCAACTTCCTTATGCCGCATTGATCTTCAAAATATTCAATTATTTCAAGATTGATGGCCCAGGTGCCTTTGTCGAGCAAGAAATCCCTCTAATGACTGCTGGAGAGACTATGGTAACAAGGATGGGATACAAGATGACTCTTGCTGGATGGAGAACCAAGAACAATGAACCAGTCATTGTGGACTTCGAGGAAGAGTCAAGGCAGAAATCTCCAAAGAAGAGAAAAGTCATGGCTGTTAAGGGGCAATAAACAGAAAGTCCTGCTGATAAGGACTCAGACGCAAGTGAGGAAGAAACAGGGGAATATGATTCTGAAGCTACCCAATCTCGAGGTGGATCAGATGAAGGTGGTGAGTCTGAAAATCGTAGTGCTGGGGGAGATGAGGAAGAAGAAGATGAAACAGAAATACAACCACAAGAAAAGGTTGTATATCCCTGTGATCTGAATGAGGAAGAATTCCTCACAATGTGGGATGAGGAGCAAGCTACACGATTTGAGGATGACACAGAGTATGACATCAAAATTGTCAACTTTGGTCATGAGGAATTGCTAGCACAAGTTCTAGCAACATTGGCGTCAACAGAACAGGAGGAAGAACAAGATGACATTGGAGCTTACTCTGTCTCTTCCACTAGGGCCACAATTCCCAAAGATGCTGTAAGTCTAACTTCAGCAATTGCCCGAGAAGATCAATTGTCCAGTGCACAGTCCATTCCAATGGACATTGATGAGGAAATAGTCTCCGTGCCAAGCTCAAAGGAAAAAGGAAAAAAGAGCTATAATTCAGGGGGAGAAAGAGTCTGTGCCTGATACATCAGATGTATTTCTCACTGAAGTCCAAGCCTCTCAAGCTTTCACCAAGGCACAAATTGAGGGGGAGACTCACGAACCTACACCTTCACAACCACAAGTGGAACTTCAGGTGCTGTTTGATAATCTCCAAAATACTCTTCTTCAGACAATGGCTGCCATAGAAACAAAATTTGATCAGCAAATGCAGGCTTTGGAACAGAAAACAGATAGGAAGCTGCAGGGTTTGACTAGTCAAGTTACTAAGCTTGAAAAGTCCATTAATCTCTATGGGAGAATGTTTTGTGATGAGATAGCCAACCTGCCCACATACACACTGGTCAGAACGGACAAAACAGCCTCAAACCTGCACTCTTCTCCAGCTGTACGAGACCCTGCTCAGATGATTGGAAAAAGCTTTGCAGGACCATCCCGAGGAGAGGCTGATATTGAGCCATAAGATCATCCTTCTTCTTAAAAACTCACATCTTTTTTTTCTTCTTTTCTCTAGAACGCGTCATTATTTCATTTTGTTTTACATTTCTTTATGATGTTGACAAAAAGGAGGAGAAGTTGAAATTACTCTTATTACTATTGTGCAGTCTCAATAGATCATCCCTAATTATGTTTCAATTTAGAGGAAAGAAGGAGAAGATCTAACCTACTGTTTTGCAGAACAATCTTCTAAGAAGTTTAGGTTCATGCAGGATTATTGCAGGATAATCTCACTCTGATCATGCTCTACTATGAGAACACTTTCATTAAAGGATCTCTAATGATGATTACCTGCAGGAGCAAATGTTATGGCTACTCATTATTTTTTTTCATATATTATCACTGGTTTAATTCACTCTTAAATTTGCAACTAGAGAAGTTTTGTCACCATCAAAAAGGGGGAGATTGTTGTGGAAATTCTCTTTTATTTTGATTCTGACAAAACCCTCCAAAGATATTGTTTAATGAAATGTGATGCAGGAAGAATGTGTAAGCAGAAGGACGAGTGATTCCAATTATGTCGCTCTGACGAAGGGTCAGATGAAAGTGCTTCTGACGAAGGGTCAGATGGAAGTGCTCCTGACGATCCAAACAGTGACGGATGGACCACATCAAATCTCCGTATTACCATTCCGTGCCAACTGATTAAATCTTTCTTAGACAAATGTGAAGAAAGATCAGTTTCTGCATTCTACAAATCACGAAGACCCACGTATGGCAGGTTTCCGATCCAGGCAAGTGATATTCAATTATCCTGATATCTCCTCTAATCAATTAAGGGACTTTCTATAATGGGATATCATCTTCTAAGGAATATATCATCGAGAATCAACTCAAACATATCACACTTATGGAAGTTGGAGATTTAGTTGTATGGGCGACTAAATCAGAAGGGTTCAATGTCTTATCCAACGGTCTACATATCTTCTGAAGATACAGTCTCGTTCAATCACGATTGATGACGTCCAATCAAGGATTGAAGAGCGATCCCTTGGCTGGATTCCAACGGCTAGTTCGGAGGCAGAGGAGTATAAAAGAAGAATAATGTTTGACTAGAAGGCATGACGTGCGAACAACAATCCAAAGTGCAAGCATAAATTGAGTTTCATCTAAAGAGAGTATTCTGTGTATTCAAAATCCTTCATTGTGAAAATCTGTGTGAGAGGGAAACAAAACACTTGAGTGATTGTAATCCTCTTGATTCTTCATAGTGAAATCCAGCCAATCGGCTGTCATCGTGGGAGAGTGGACGTAGACTTGAACTAAGCCGAACCACTATAAATATTGTGTGCAATATCCTCTTCTCAAAACTCTTACCTTTGTGTTTAGATTTTCTGCACACTGCTATACTGCTTTTGTTCCTAATCGTACACTGAACTTTATTCATTCCGCAAGAAATTTCTATTAAGTTCAGAATCCCCTATTCACCCACCCTCTAGGTGATATTGCTAGTTACATCACTCTTTTCCTATTTTCGAGTTTACTATCTAACAGTTTATTAATTTTGTAATCTTTGTATGCAAAGATTGTATTTGGCTTGATCGATGTTGAATTTTATTATCGTCATCTTCATTATATTATTTTTTTTTTCTGATAATCACAAATAGTATTACGTATTTCCCCTATACGTTAACGTGTGCACTTCAGATTTTCCAACAATTTTAAGGCGATTAGTGCTTACTCTCACTGTTTGTTGGTGGATCAGAAAAACGAGATGGCTGATAATGATCAACTGCTCAATAATGTCCAAAATGCTTCTGGAGACGTTCCTTTGGTCGATCCGACTATGGTTGGTGGAGAGGTTAATACCTCGAGGTCTGGTGTTATGGCAGCGAATGCTGCGAGCCTTCAGGTTGCAACCATCTATGGTGGTACGGGTATGCATCAACAGGCTATGCCTTCCTTGATGATACCGTCTCATGCACCAAATGAGAAACCGAAAAAATTTATCGGTGTAGGCTTCAAACAGTGGCAGAAAAAGATGTTCTTTTATCTGATCACATTGAATCTGGTCAAATATTTATCGGAGGTGTGCCCGATAATTAGTCCAGATGAGCAGGATATCACGACCCTTGGGGCGTTGGAGGCTTGGAAGCACGGAGATTTCCTATGTCGGAATTACATCTTTAATTGTTTGGTAAATTCCCTGTATAGTGTTTATTGTAACATTGAAAATGCCAAATAGTTATGGGAGTCCTTAGAAAAGAAATATAAGACTGAGGACGCGGGCACCAAGAAATTTGTGGTTGCCAAATTCCTAGACTTTAAGATGGTGGATTCTAAATCTGTCATGAATCAAGTTCAGGAATTGCAGATAATTCAGAATGATATCTTTGCTGAGGGAATGACACTTAGTGAATCATTCCAAGTTGCAGCTTTGGTTGAAAAGCTACCTCCGGGGTGGTCAGACTTCAAAAATTATTTGAAGCACAAACGGAAAGAAATGAGCCTTGAAGATCTCATTTTGCGCTTCAGAATCGAAGAGGACAACAGGAGGAGTGAAAACCCTTCTATGAAACCAAAGGCCAACATTGTTGAGTTTTCCAAACAAGATAGGAAAAGAAAGATGTCTTTTCAAGGAAAAGGCAAGCAGAAGGAACAGTCCCAGAAATTTCAAGGGACGTGTTTTATTTGCAATAAGCCTGGCCACCGTGCTAAGGATTGCAAGAAGCGTCCAAACAAAGGCAAATGCGGTGGTGTAACCAAATAGTTGAATCTGACAGCACAGGAAGATGATGAGAAACTGATTGCTGTAGTGGTATTAGATGTGTCCTTGGTGTCGAATAATGCCGATTGGTGGTTGGATACAGGTGCCACAAATCATATTTGTGTGGACAAACACCTATTCTCATCTTATGAGAAGGCTGAAGAATATGAGAAAATTTACATGGCCAACTTTGTTTCAGCAAAAATTGCAGGGAGAGGAACAGTGATCCTGAAGTTCACCTTCGGCAAGGAGATTGCCTTGCTAAACGTGTTGCATGTACCAGAGATCCAAAAAAATCTCATTTCTGCCCCATACTTGTCAAGAAGGGCTTCAAAATTGTATTTGAATCTGGCAAGTGTGTACTCTCTAAAGGGGGAATGTATGTGGGGAAAGGGTACTTGAGTAATGACCTGTTCAAAGCCAATGTGGCTGTCATTGATGTAAACTCAAAATTTTTGTACCCAAAGACTATTAATAAAGATAAGTTTTCAATTTACATGGTTGCGTCTCCTTATCTATGGCATGGTAGATTAGGACATGTAAACTATGGAACAATGAAGAAGATAGCAAGCTTGGGGCTAATTCCAAGATTTGAGTTGGATGCCCGCTATAAGTGTGAAACTTGTGTTGAGGCTAAGTTTGTTAAGAAATCTTTCAAATCTATTGAAAGAACGAGTGAACCTCTACAACTAATTCATAGTGATCTATGTGATTTAAAGTTCGTAGAAAGTAGAGGTGGAAAGAAGTACTTCATCACTTTTATTGATGATTGCACTCGATTTTGCTAT
>JAILYB010000337.1:0-2500 GCA_021437785.1 Rhodomyrtus psidioides
GCATTCCTTCACGACGTCCGCCAAGCATGACCCGCCGTGAAGCCCGAGAGCTCCACGCGGCCAAAGACAAGGCGAGAGCGTCATTCCGGTAAAGCGATAAACACTTGATATTGGGAGCAAGGGCCGATGACCACTACACCCATGAACAAGGTTCCGCATCCGAGAGGACAAGCAAGCACTCGTGATCCATCCGAACAAAATCAAATGAGATGTTCGACGAACACGAGACCCACTATCTAGTCCAACCGAGCACCCAAGCAGGATGTCGCGTTGAAAGGGACAACGATAGGCACAAAATTCCGTCGCGGTATGCAGCACAAGAACCCGCTCTTTGCATCCACATTAGCTCATGGAGCAAAAATCTGATCGAAAGTGAGGGAAGCAGTTCGATGCACCAGCACGGAGCCTGCCAACACACACATTCCTATCATCTCTCACACGCCGTCGCGTACACTGGAAGTGAACCAAGCCCACCAATCCCCGGCTCTTTAAGCATGAAAACTCAAACAGCACACGGACTGATCAAACAAGGCCACATCCGCACCGCTAGACGCGAAACACCGAGAACTTGTGCCGATCATGGCTTAGTCATCACTTCGATCTTCGACCATATCTCACCTCAATCGCCCCTCCCCTCGGCCGATTAAGGCCTCGGTCATGGTTTGATGTCGGCTCGACCTGGACTCAATCGTTGCTCAACCATTGCCTAATCGGGACATGAGTTCAAAGGGACGTTCACCGATTCCCAAAATCGTGGCTCATCCGCAACGCTACACGCGAGAGCTAGATCATGTGCCGATCATTGCTTGGTCATCGCTTTGATCTCGACCCTATCTCGCCTCAATCTCACCTCCCCTCGACCCGTTAAGGCCTCGGTCATGGCTTGATCTTTGGCTCGACCGGGACTCAATCGCCACTCGATCATGGCTCAGTCATCGCTTTGATCTCGACCCTATCTCGCCTCAATCTCACCTCCCCTCGACCCGTTAAGGCCTCGGTCATGGCTTGATCTTTGGCTCGACCGGGACTCAATCGCCACTCGATCATCGCCTAATCAGCACAAGATTGTCGCTCATACATGCCCGTGGGTCACTCACGATTCAGGCTCAGTAGGCAAACCGCTCGGCCAATGCCTAATCGGGACATGAGTTCAAAGGGACGTTCACCGATTCCCAAAATCGTGGCTCATCCGCAACGCTACACGCGAGAGCTAGATCATGTGCCGATCATTGCTTGGTCATCGCTTTGATCTCGACCCTATCTCGCCTCAATCTCACCTCCCCTCGACCCGTTAAGGCCTCGGTCATGGCTTGATCTTTGGCTCGACCGGGACTCAATCGCCACTCGATCATGGCTCAGTCATCGCTTTGATCTCGACCCTATCTCGCCTCAATCTCACCTCCCCTCGACCCGTTAAGGCCTCGGTCATGGCTTGATCTTTGGCTCGACCGGGACTCAATCGCCACTCGATCATCGCCTAATCAGCACAAGATTGTCGCTCATACATGCCCGTGGGTCACTCACGATTCAAGCTCAGCGGCCAAACCGCTCGGCCAATGCCTAATCGGGACATGAGTTCAAAGGGACGTTCACCGATTCGCAAAATCGTGGCTCATCCGCAACGCTACACGCGAGAGCTAGATCATGTGCCGATCATTGCTTGGTCATCGCTTTGATCTCGACCCTATCTCGCCTCAATCTCACCTCCCCTCGACCCGTTAAGGCCTCGGTCATGGCTTGATCTTTGGCTCGACCGGGACTCAATCGCCACTCGATCATGGCTCAGTCATCGCTTTGATCTCGACCCTATCTCGCCTCAATCTCACCTCCCCTCGACCCGTTAAGGCCTCGGTCATGGCTTGATCTTTGGCTCGACCGGGACTCAATCATCACTCGATCATCGCCTAATCAACACAAGATTGTTGCTCATACATGCCCGTGGGTCACTCACGATTCAGGCTCATTGGCCAAACCGCTCGGCCAATTCGGTCGGCCATGGCCCAGACGATCGGCCGATACTCTCGGCCATGGCCGAGGCGGTCGGCCGGGACCGATGGCCGAATCGGCCGGCCATCGTGGCCGGCCATCGTGGCCGCGTGAGGGGGAGACACGCGGCGCACGATCGGTGCTCTGCTTGATTGATCAATCGATCCATGCTCAACATCTCTTGTTCGGCCAGAGCACCTCTACCCCCTAAAGAGCCTTATGAGCACTTTTCCTCCCAGCAGGAGGAAACATTCACCATGTTTGAGATGGCACCACGTCTCTAAAAAAATGTAGAAATTGAATTTGGATGAGATTTTTTGCAGTGTTACTTAGAAAAATATAAACTATTTTATGAATAGGTAAGAAAAAAATTTTGAACTTAAAATTTTTTATTTTGAATTTTTGGTAATTAAATATTGTAAAATATTGAAAAAAAAAGAAAAATTACTTGCGAGGTGGGAAAACCATTGGGAGGCCATTTTCATGATCCAAACAAATTTTGGAAAGAGGAATG
>JAILYB010000337.1:70000-75199 GCA_021437785.1 Rhodomyrtus psidioides
CCTCCAAGCAGAACCAAATGAAAGAGGAGTAATGTGAGAAGGAGGGATAGCCAGGGAAGACCAGTTCAGGAACAAACAGCCCCAGCAGGAGGAATGCGTGTTTAGTCGCCAAGGTCCAGCATGCAGTATTCAAGGCCAAGTACCTAGGGAGGATAGGCAGCAAGTCCATGCTCAGCGTAGCAATCAGTGCAGGGGCTAGAGCGAGAGGGAGACCCAAGGTCTTGAACCGCCTGAGTATAGAGTTAGCAATAGCAGAGGTATTCGTATGGAGCCCCATTGGCACATCCACCAAAGCATTAGAGGCTGACAAGGAAAGAAGAACAACAAGGGCGCCATGACCACCACAGAGGCAAAGCTTCCTTCGCCATCGTCTGAAGAGTAAGGCAGGCCGTGTGGAGTTCGGCAAAGGTAGACCAACAGGAACGAGACAAGAGGGGCAGAAAAGGCCTGGGCAAGTAGGCCAA
Source organism: Rhodomyrtus psidioides (assembly GCA_021437785.1). Taxonomy (NCBI): domain Eukaryota; kingdom Viridiplantae; phylum Streptophyta; class Magnoliopsida; order Myrtales; family Myrtaceae; genus Rhodomyrtus; species Rhodomyrtus psidioides. Next base: position 70,465 of record JAILYB010000337.1, read on the forward strand.
TTTGTATTAGAGCAAGAGTATGTGATGATTTTCGGGGCAGCCAAGACTGCAGGTGGGGAACCAACTTGAACCATGAACCAGCAGCTCAATAGTGTCCACCAAAGCAATACGTGAGGCCAAAGGCTCATATTTTTAGAAGCAGTTGAGTAATCCATGTATACAGAGTCAGGTTATTGGTCTATCCTCCTCAAAGATAGTCGGGGAAAGGCCCCAATTTCTTTGAATTCTCCTATTTCGAGGCTGGTCGCGAACTCCACCCAATGCAAAAGCTTTATCCTTGACCATCTTGGTAAGCTGTAGAATAATGGCCGGTATAAAAAGCTCCTTCCCACGAAAGAGTATGTTGTTTCTTTCCGTCCATATAATATGGCATAAGGCTCCTAAGGAGAACCTAGCAATACGGTGGCAAAAGGATCGGCCTCCAATGGTCTGTTTTGCCCAACAAATAAACTCTTCCCATGGACGATTCCGCCAATTCAGTGTACACTTGGCAGCCCATATTGAGGCGAGGTTACCAGTAGTAGAGCACCCAAAGAATAGATGGTTGACCGAGTCAGGTCGCTTGTGACAAAAAGCACAGTTTACATTGTCAATCCTGCGGTGTTGTTGTAGTAAAATCTGTGTGGGGAGCCGTTTGTGCGTTGTCAACCATAAAAGAAATGAGTCTCGAGGGGCAAAGGTGTTATCCCAAATGAAGGAGTGCCAGTGTACACGTTGGCCTTCAAGTCTAATACAATCCCAAGCTGAGGACACAGAAAATTCTCCCGAATTATGGCCACTCCACCTGAATTTATCCTCTCTATTTTGCAAGAGGGCAGCGGCCGGTCCCAAAAAGGCACCTATATCATCCAAGATAGAAGAAGCTTCCCATTCTGAGTTGCAGAATTCGAAAACCGAAATGTCACGTGGGATTTTCGAACGGTAGATGTCTCCCGCCTCAAATCGTAAGTAGAGAGGACCCCTTTCATGCCAATGGTCAAACCAGAAAGAGGTAGTTTGTCCATTGCCAATTACCCACTTGAAATGTGGACCAAATTCCTGTCTGAGATCGAGTATTTTCTTCCAGGCCCAAGAACAGATGGTGGGTCTTTTAGCTACCCAGAAGTTAATATTCTTTAGGAATGTTGAGTGGATCCATTTACACCACAAAGATTCTCTATCTGTAAAGAGTAACCAGATATGTTTTAGTGTCAACGCCTTATTACAGTCTTCAAGTCTACGAATCCCCAGTCCTCCTTCAGTCTTGGGGAGACAAATGTCAGCCCAGGAGATTTTGGCTCCTCCCACACCAAGGTTCGGACCTTTCCAGAGGAACTGTCTCAGAATTTGTTCGATCCTATTAAGAATAGATTTTGGGAGTGTGAAGACACTTGCCCAATAAACCTGTATGGAGTGTAGTACAGATTTTAAAAGTTGAAGCCGTCCAGCATACGACAAGAATCTATGTGCCCACGAACGAGCTCTGGACGTAATGGCGTTGATTAGGGCCTCACAGTCAGATTTCCCCAGTCGTGATGCAATGACAGGGACTCCCAGGTAGCGAAAGGGTAGGGCGCCTTCCTGGAAGCCAAAAAGTTGACGAATTTGGGCCTTAAAAGTGTGAGACCCTCCTGAAAAGAAGATTTCACTTTTGTTATGGTTCGGCTTCAGCCCGGTCCAGCTTGAGAAGAGATCAAGACCTTCTTTAAGGGACTGAATGGTAAGCAGATTCCCTTCAGCAAATAATAGTACATCATCGGCAAAGAAAAGGTGAGAAAGTCTGGTTTCTTTGCAGCGCCAATAGAATTTGAATCCCGGTTGGCTTGTCTTTGAGCGTAGAATACCGGAAAAAATCTCCATGACTAATGTAAAGAGATAAGGAGAGATAGGGTCACCTTGCCTAATCCCCCTCTTACTTGGAAAGAACCCATGAAGTTCCCCATTTATGGCAATGGAAAATTTCGGAGTCGATACGCATTCCATGATTAGCTTGACCAAAGTATCTGGGAACCGAAATGCCAGTAAAACCGCTTCCAAGTATTTCCAGTCAAGTGTATCGTAGGCTTTTTGGAAATCCACTTTAATGGCACACTTCGGAAGATAAGGGGTATGGTGGAAATCCGCAAACAATTCTTGGGCTAACATCACATTATCACTTATTCTTCTCCCTTTTACAAAAGCAGTCTGAGAAGGCGAAATAATAGATGGCAAGGTTGAAGCAATCCGATTAGCAATAATCTTGGTGATGCATTTGTAAAGCGTGTTGCAACACGCAATAGGGCGGAAGTCATGCATAGCCACCGCATTGGGAGTTTTAGGGACCAAAGTGAGTATGGTCGAATTGATTTCTTTGAGAAGCCGACCAGTTCTGAAGAAGTCTTTAATGGCCAATAAAACCGAATGTCCCACAATATCCCAGGAGGCTATAAAGAATTCAACAATGAAGCCATCCGGCCCGGGAGCCTTACTTTTAGCCAAGGAGAAGAGGGTGGATCGAATCTCATCATTTGTTATCGGCTGAGATAATAGGAGGATTTGGTCATCATCAAGAGGCTTCGCAATGAACTCTCTAATCCGCGAGACGTCCGGATTTGTGGTCGCTGGGTCCCCATTTAGCAATACCTCAAAGTGGTTAACTATATGTGCTCGAACCAGCACCGGTTCTGTGATAATCTCCCCAGCCGAATCAGTGATGGACAGAATGTGGTTTTGAAGTCTTCTCTTGTTAACAAAGTGGTGGAAGTAGCTTGTGTTTGAATCCCCTTCCTTTAACCACTTAATTCTTGATTTCTGTCTAAAGAAGGATTCCTCCTGGAGTCTCAAAGTGGAGAATGTCTGAATGAGTTCCGCCTCACGGTCCACCAAGAGTCGGTTAGTAGGATCATTCAATAGAGCTTCCTGAGACGCATAAAGAGCTTGTCTTGCTTGTTCTGTTCGATTAGAAATATCTGAGAAAGAGCTCCTGTTTAGCTGCTTGAGGCGGCATTTGAGGAGCTTAAGTTTCTTGCACACTACAAGCATCGGGATACCATCAAAGGGAGTAGCCCAAACCTGGGATACAATATCCTTATATGAAGGATGTGAAGTCCAGAACTTGAAGAACTTAAAAGGCTTCTTTGAGTTTGGCGGAGGCATGATCTTGATCACCATGGGAGTATGATCAGAAATTCCAGGCGCCAAGAAAGAGGCTTCAGAAAAGGAGTAGGAGGCACTCCAAGTATCATTGACCAGTACCCGATCAATCTTACGCTGTTTCCTTGCTGTACCAGAGGAGGTAGCCCAAGTAAATCTGTGGCCAACATATTTAAGATCATCTAGTCCAGCTTGATTAAGACAATCATCAAATTCATCAAAGGCTGGGATCCATGGGGTAGAGCTACCCAGCCTGTCTGAATGGTGTCGGATAGCATTGAAGTCTCCGGCAACCACCCATGGGTCTCGGCAGCTACTATGGTGGATAAGCTCAGTCCAAAGAGTCCGTCTGGCACCAAAAGAGTGTTCACCATACACAACAGAGAAGAGGCATATCTTATCCATGGCAATCAAACGAAGCCGTGTATGAATAAGTTGAGCTGAGCACGAGAGGATAATGCAGTCAATATCCTGGGGGTTCCACCCGAACCAAATTCTACCACGGGGTGAGTATTCGTAATTGGCTATCCACCTCCAACCAGGTAATAGATTATTAGAGATACTCACAAAGCTATGTTCTTTGATTTTCGTCTCAAGGATTCCAATACATGAGAGGTGATTAATCCTAGCAAGGTTCCGGATTTCAGCTTGTTTAATGGGGTCAGCCATACCCCTTATATTCCAAGCGGCAAAAAACATATTACCTGGTTAGTAGGGTCAGCGGTATCTCCTACTGTTCTTCTTCTTCTTGGACTTCTGGTTGGCTGTCCTTGAAGAGGAAGAACTATCATTCTCACTAGTGGGGTCAACTTCTTGTTGCGATGTAGTTGGATCGACCGTAAGAGCACATACTGTAGATCGAGTCCTTGTGTGTGGTGGGGAAGGGGAGAGTTCCCTATCACTATCACTATCCACCTTGCTTGCAGCAAGGTCCTCATCTTCGGGATCGGAGGAGATATCAGAATCACCAAGTGGAGAGTGTGTCGCTGAAAGTGTTCGCTGCTCATCCAGAATTGGGGTCCTGTGGGAGGCTGGTACCGAACGCGATCTGATCATACCAAGTGTTGAGGCAGACCGTGAGTTAGGAACAGGAGCTGCTAGAGGTAGTGCTTGAAAAGGCGCTGCTGACTTATTGCTCCTAGTAGCAGGGGCCTGCCGAGAGATTCCAGTAGTAGCAGAAGTTGCAGACCGAGTTTTAGCAGTAGAAACTCTTGTTGAAGAGGAAGGGGGTTTGGTAGAAGCAAGTAGTTGCTGTTTAGATGTCAGAGGGATGCTCTCAATTACAATGGGAATATCAACTTTAGAAGCACTGGGGGCCTTGAGCAGAGTAGTATTCATGGGATGAGGAGATGCCAGATCCAAGAGGTCAGCCGGTTCAGTAGGCTGAGGTTGTTGTTTGAGGCACTCCAGATTTGGAATTGCAGCTTGAAGGTCAGTAGAGTGATTGGCGCCATTTCTTCCATTACTATCCAGTGTCAATGCTGCAGCTTGACCGTTAGAGGCCACTCCATCACGAGCAAGTGTGTTTAATGGTCTGTTGTCCTTCGGTTCCTCAGCAGGATGGCAAGGTGCAGTAGTAGACGCTTCCAAGACTGAGTTTTGTTCGGCTGCAGCTTGTAAGTTT
>JAILYB010000338.1:0-75094 GCA_021437785.1 Rhodomyrtus psidioides
CAAAACATAATGACGCAACAGCTCTATCCCCCTACCACCATGAGTATTTAGATCGGTTGGCTATATACCTCGATGAACACAAGAAGGGCATTGAAGCGGGGAGCGGTCTCGAACATGAAGCCCGTGTTCTGGGCGAACCACTCGATGTCGCCCTCGTTTCCAGTGTAGACGAAGATCGGGGAGTTCCTCCCCGGGCCGCCCCAGAAGGTGGAGTTGATCAAGTACCTCTGCTGGAACGTCTGGTAGCTCTCGGGACGGAAGCCAAAGTGGTCGAGGACTTGCGTGAAGTACCTGGTCTCGTAGATCCCATTGTTGCTGCTCGCGGTCGTCAGAGAGCGACGGTCCTTGAGGATTTTCGGGGACGAATGAGAGAAGAAGGAAAACGAGGTATGGTCTTGCCGAAAGGCGAGACTGCGAAAGAGCATTGGAAGATCAGAGTGAGGCAGGAAGAATGTTCAACAGTAGCTGTGTTGTAGACATGATCTTCTGGTCTCTGTTGTTTGCAGTTGCAGAGGAAGTGAACGAGCATGGAGTTTTCAGTTCCGTTCAGTTGAGAGAGAGAGAGAGAGAGAGAGAGAGAGAGAGAGTCTTTCTTACAAAAGAAGTACAATGACGGTGTATAAGGTAGAAGGAGGTTAGGGCCTTGCCTAAAATGTTGGGAAGAGGATCGTGGACGGCCCAAATCAAATAATACTTTTATTCCCCCGTATCAAGATTTGGGCTGTCCTTTTTAAAATGGACGGCACAAATGCAATAAGAGCATCCCCTACCTGCAATCCGGGCAGGGGATCCGGATCCAAAATGTTGGGATAACTTAATTTTTGGTGCACCATAATTTACTCATGTATTAGTTGTCACTAGAAAGATATAGCATAAAGGTGGGGGATCCAGATCTTCTTCTTCCTCGAGTCTTGACTCAATTTAATGAGTGAAAAGCTATCATTGAACTCCACCAATTTGCAATTAGAGGGGTTAAACGTGTGGGTTTGATTGGGCTTGGGCTTTGGCTTTGGTGGTTTTTTTTTTTTTTGACTTACCCAATGGAACACCTAAATAGTCAACGGTCCATATGTCCAATCCCGAGCCCAAGTCGGCCAATGAACTTTCAGTCCATTGATTAAGGTGGTGCATGATAACACTTCTCGGCCGAGAAGTGCTTCTGGCTGGGAAATATTTTGCAACTTTTGCTTTGAAGTAGAAGTTGAATTTTCAGCTTCCGCTTCGGAAGTTGATTTCTAATAGAGAAATGCGTTTGATAATGATTAAAAAAGATAATATTGAAAACATTATTAAAAAAAAGTTCGATGGCGGTGCCGGCCGGCGGGTGGCGGCGACAGACCAGGCGCGGGCGGCGACCGGCAGCGGCAGGGGCCGCCTGCCAACAGCGGCGGGCGGTGGCTGGGTGGCCGCTGGTCGGTCGCCCCGAGAATGACTTCTTGGCCCGAGAAGTAAAAAATACTTACTTCTGAAAATCGGCCAAAAATCTTGCCAGAAATAGAAAATCTTGCCATAAGTAGAAAATCCTACTATAAGTCAATTTTTTTACCAAACGGCTTTCTACTTTATAAGTAAGTTTATCAAACGCATTTCCCTGCCAAATCGACTTCTGGCAGGGAAATGAGAAATTTGAAGTGTTTTCATGCAGGGCCTAAACCATCAATGTAAATAAGAAATATGGGGAATAGATAGTACAAGCTTTATTAGAAGACTATCTAATGTTAACGTATTATCAATTACAACTAATTACCCGTAAACATGGAGAACAAAGGAAATATCATAATTGTCTTGATAAGTATCATCGCTCTATCTGCCTCTGCTTCCTCCCTCCAGATGGCGGCGATTCAGCTTCAATGTGTGGTAAGAGATAATGGAATGGAGGGCGGAGGCTGCGCGCTAATTGATGTAGGAGAGATGTTAGGAAATCCGTGCTCAATCTCATGTCGAAGAATCATCATATTCCAATTAATTCTAAGGTTAGAAAGTACATTCCAACTTTAAATCCAACATCCAAATGCAAATTTCTTTCCATCATAGACACATGTTGGCCAGTCCTAACTATTGTTATCACGCGATTCACGCCGGATCCGGATCCCCTGCTTGTATGGCAGGGGATCATAGCATTTATGGCCATTAAATCTTTCCCCATAAATGCTATTTATGGGGAAAGATCTAATGGCCATAGTATAGCTGGATTCGGACACATTCATGCCAATGCCTTCTTGACGCGCTCCCCCCCCCCCCCCCCCTCCCCCCGCCCTCTCTCTCTCTCTCTCTCTCTCTCTCTGATGAAGAAGCTCATCACATGAAATATCTCATTAACCTTGTATATCGAGTAAAACAAAAATGTACGGTTAGATAGATTTATTAAAATATTAAATTGTTTACACTTTGTAGCATCGGGTAATCAAACCTGTTATGTGTGATTAATAAGCCATCATGAAATTGCTTACATTTGATGATATGGTTGGGGGAGTAGTGGCGAGGGTTGTGCATGCCCTCATCGCTGAAGTCGTAAGAAATAAGTCGTTTGCTCGGATGGAATACTGCTTTCTATAATAGACAGATTGTTAGTTACTAGGAAAAAGAGGCATGCTATCATATCTACGAAGACCGGCTTTTTTTGCTTCTTAGAAAGCTACAGCAAAGCTTAATCCTTCCTTTTTTTAGTTTTTAGCTTTTTTATTTTAATGTTTTAGGTTTTTTTTATTGTTGACTTGGATTCTCTAGCAAGCCACGTAGATGCCACGTAAGACTTTCGGCAAAACCCACCAAAGTTGGCGCTCAAATAATATTTTTTTAAGTGTCGCTTAAATGATCCAAAAATAAATTTTGGCACTTTTGATATTTTTTTACCAACAAACGTCTATTCACGTGCCTCATTGTTCAGCCCGCGTATGGTTGAAATTTTTGCTATTTAGTATTTCATTTCATTTGACAAGAATGCATGCGTGACTTGTTTACAAGAATCAAACATGACATGACTAATCGGATAGGCATTTATTAATGTCGAGAAACATTTAAGAAAACAAAATATATAAGTGTCAAGTTTTAAACCCTCAGAGAAAAAGCCGGCACTTGGGTAGTTGAAGAACTAGAAGTAGAGTATATATGAGTGGGAGAACCGCGGTTTAGGAAGACGATTCGGCCAAGTCTCGGTAGTATTGAGAGATCCAGCCTGAGATGATCTTGATCTCCTTCTTCCTCACATCTTGAAGCCACTCGGGATCTTCGCCGGTCGAGTACCGCAGGTCGACATGGTGAGCCCCTGTCATCGACAACTTACGACGGTTAAAAATAACTCGGTGTATGTCCTAGAAAAGACAGTGAATAAATGAAGAGGCACTTATGCTAAGTTTTAGAGACAGTGAGCTGACCTTTTTTAGCCACTATTGCAACAATGCTCTTGGAAATGCTCTTCAACACCCTGCCATTTTTACCACAGAGAGAGCATTACCAAACCTTTGATTCCCACTGTTTTAGAGAGAGAGAGAGAGAGAGAGAGAGAGAGAGAGAGAGGGAGAGAGAGAGAGAGAGAGAGAGAGAGAGATATACCCTCCACCACTCCAAGGGTCTCTTAAGCCATTGAAGAAGATGATGTTGCTCCCAAATCTCCTCAAGGTCCTTCTAATGTCCTGTTCTTTTCAAGTAGACACAATGGTGGACACAAAGGTTCGGGTTAGGAGGCGGGATAAATAGATTTTTGCAATTTCCTAAGGATGTGCAAGATATAGAAGTTTATATAAAAACCTCGTAAATTATCATATTTGTACTTGTTATAAAGTTGCACCAAGCATATAATAATATGAATACGGGTTACCCACGTGGCCGCCGAACTCGATGGGGATCCAGGCAGGCCTAGGGACAACGCCGAAGCGAGATACACAGGAGTTGGCTCCATCGTTGTAGTTATACTTGTGAGCTGGGAATATGCCCGTCTCTCGAATGCCCCCAGTTGGCATTATCATTTCTGTGCATGCCTGCGAGGAAAAAAAAATCGCGACATGCGCTCGCGCGCTAAAAAAAAAGAAAAGCTTATGGAACGTGAAATGGTACGAAAAGAAGGTACGATTACAACATGCATTATTAGATAATGCCACAAAAGCATCGTTAATCAATTGACCTAATAAGACAGCCCGAGATTTTTCCTCTAATGAGAGATTTCGCATTCAACTTTAAATTTGAATAACCCCAAGAGATCAAGCGAAAATAGCACTCAAGTGTTGGAAGCGAAAGAACAAAAGCCTAATTCAGGAAATCTTTGTTCATTTTCATGGGCCGCTGTCAATTGGGCTAGGCCCAAGCTACACGTAGTTCCAATGGGCTTTGTTGGGCACGGTAGAGATAGAGTGAATGTCACCACAATAACACGAGTAGAAAAACACACTAATATTCAATATAGTAAGAAGAATATATCCATAAATACATAGGCCACATATCAGATAGAGTGAGGGAACTGGGTTTGTGAATCCTGAAATTTGGCAATCTAAGCAGAAGCATTATCCGATTTCCAATAACTTTGAATTAAGACTCATGTACTAAATGGGTTTATTGAATTTCGAGTTGGTAAATCCCATTTAAGCACCCATCGGAAAATTTATCACATTATTCAGTGAGCCCATTTCGTATACGAGTCTCTCCATCTTTAGCATTATGCAAATGATAATTTGCGAAAAATGGTGAGGGGTACCTGCCACGACCATCCGCTGAGGCCATGAGGATCGGAATCGTCCATTAGATCAAAGCAGGAGACGCCACCGCTGTAGTTGTAGTAGATGCTCGCGGCGCCATACAATTTTGCGAAATCGTCGTCCCCTTTGCTCGGATCATCTATCGCCTTGCACATCTGCGCAAAATGAAAAAAAAAAAAAAGAGAGAGGGCATAAATGTCCGTCTTGCATCCAATTGCTCTCGTCCAGCCATGGAGCTGTTTAATTCTGAAACTCAATTAGTACCAAAAAAAATGGTGCCACCACGCCTCAACATCGGCGCAACGGAGCAAGCAAACTAAATTCTTGCAAATAGATCATGGATTATCCGGACCGGGTTGCCTTATGCTCGTGACGATGCAATCCTCGAAGATCAGATCTGCTTCACAAGTTGGTGATATACTACAAGAAATCTTTGAGTTTCAATGTCGAGTTTCCATAGATTTTGAAAACAAAGATTGGTTCATTCGAGAAGTAACTTTCTTTTTCCCCTAAAGATCAAACCTAGTCTGCTCCAAAAATTGTGAATTTGCCTTGGAAATACTATTAAAGTATGACCCTGAAGATCTTGCTTGGATTATACTGCTAAGTACAGGTTATTATTTGTTAAGCAAGCTATACCTGTTTGACTGGATAAGCTGGCAAGGGTTTCAAGAAATTGGAAGGAGTTGGATAATCGATCATGGCAGTGTAAATGAGAGCAGTTCCGAGCCAACCTTGGAGATAACCCGCGCCCATGGAGTTCCTGCATTGGGGTAGACACATAAACAAAGACCAGGACCCAACGGAATAGATCAAATCCATGAGAAGCTAATATTTGCTTATGGTTCATCTCTTACTTGCATAGTCCGAATGATTTTCGCAGGATCTCGAGCCCGCCTTGCTGCTCCGCCGTATCTTCGATCTTCTTCTATGACCGTCTGATCACTTGGTAGCAATTCTCGCTCTCACTCTGGATATTCACATCAGTCAATAAGCTTTTAGACTAGCGTGATTCTCGTATAGTCATGACTCACGTAAAATCTTCAGAATTAGTATCAAGAGCACATACGTTGGACTGATGGTGTATGCAAGATAAGTAATGAGCATTAACTTTTGATCTAAAATTTAAGTACATAAAAAATGATGGGGAAAATTACAAAAAGAAAAAAAAAACTATAAAGCTATTGCAATTGTGTCAATTCGATCCTAATTTTTTTTTTTGTCAATTGAGTACTAAACCTTTTGAATTTGTGTTAATTCATTCCATTTGGTCAATTTTGGCCGAAATCACTAACATGAATAATTTATAGTAATATGTTAGTATTTTTTTGAATTATTTGTCAATCGGCTAGATGCGATGGCTGACGAAGTCCAATGACTTAGCTAGAGGAAGAATGGAGGAACAATACAAAAAAAAAAAAAAGAAAAGAATAAGTCAATAAATCAATCAAACGTTAATATATTCATAAAAATTATTCAGGTTAGGGCCGGCCCCCACGTAAGATGGCCAGCATCCATGTCAGAAGGTTCTTATGGAATATTTGACTAGAAAGTTGGAGAGTAGGACCATCTTCGTGATTCGTTTTGCCATGCGAGTTTTCTCACGAACGGTCTCATGGCGGCAGAAGAAGACCTTTATGGCCTATTACCTGACCTTATCCCCAATCCCCATCTCTGTAAAAGTCGTTGTAATCCAAGAACAACCACAAACAAAACGACAAGGTTGCAGAGAGAGAGAGAGAGAGACCCTAAAGTCTCGAGTGATGATGTCGGCGAAGCTGTAAGGAGAGGTGATGTTGTCGAAGTTGAGGATGGGCGACGACGAAGACAAAGCGCCAATTGCGATGTGGGGATACTTCAGCCTGAACCATGCGGCCAACACTGCAATATTGTTGGGGAAAAACGGGCAGCACCTCGGCACAAATATAGCCAATCCAGGATCAAATAATAACCCCCGACACTACTCCAATATAATCCAGCAACAACCAACAATTATATCCAGCAAAATATCAACCTCGCAGCAACGAATATAATACCGAAACGATAAAGAAATATAACATCAAGATTTACGTGGAAAACCCGAATCGGGAAAAACCACGGACGACCCAAAAATTTCCACTAATCACCAAGAATAGCAGAATACACCAAGTATTTCGCTCTAGTCACACACTAGAGCTCAACAACAATACTTCAAGAGCAATTCCTCAAAAGGGGGCTAGAAAACCCTAACCGCAATAGGAGAACCGGAGACAAATCTCAACAAACGAAACCTATCAATTTGTAGATCTCAGTCTCACGAACAACATACTGAAATTTGAGACGATTCCGGTAATGTTTGGCCGCCGAAATCACACCGGAGGTCGTCGCCCTTTCTCTCCTTCCCTGCGTTCACCGAGAGCTTCCCCTGTTTTTCTTCACTCTCGGCTCACTTCTCTCTCTCTCGTTTTCTCTGCCGCTCCCTCTTCTCTCTCTTCTTTGCACACACGCACACAACACACAAAACAAAGAAAAGCAAAGGAATGATGGCTGCCCATCATTGTGTCTCTTTCTTTTCCTCTTTTTGATTTCTTTTTCTTTCTTTTTCTTTTGTTTCTCTTTCTTCTTTTGCAAACAAATAAAATAAAAAACTGGTTTGCCCCCACAAGTGGCGTACCAGCCAACAAATCTCCCCCTACGCCTCATGTGGGGAGTTCCATCATACCTGCTTTGCTTCTACAAGAGTCAAGTTTCACCATGGGTAAGGCTTTGGTCATCATGTCGGATCCGTTGTCGTCAGTACGGACCTTCTCAAGAAGAAAAGACTTTTCTTCTAACTTCTCTCGAACCCAATGATACTTCACATCGATATGTTTCGATCTTGAATGCAAAACTGGATTCTTGCTAAGATAAATAGCACTCATGCTATCGCAAAATAGAACGAACTTTTCTTGCTTCAAACCCAACTCTTGTAAGAATTTCTGCATCCACAAGAGTTCCTTGCTTCCTTCGGTGATAGCTATATACTCCGCTTCAGTCGTAGACAAAGCAATGCATTTTTGTAGTCTCGACTGCCATGAAACTGCTCCCCCTGCAAAAGTCATCATATAACCCGAAGTAGACTTTCGGGAATCACCATCTCCGGCATAATCAGAATCTGAGTAGCCGCTTAATTCAGGCTTTCCATTTCCATAACATAGGCAAAATCTGGAAGTGCCTCTAAGATACCTCAAAATCCATTTCACACCATTCCAATGCTCTTTACCTGGATTTGAGAGAAATCTACTCACAACACCAACTGCATGAGCAATATCTGGTCTTGTGCAAACCATGGCATACATCAAACTACCCACGGCAGATGCATAAGGAACTTTCATCATCTCTTCCTTCTCTTTCTCACTCGTAGGACATTCATTGCTACTCAATTTAAAGTGACCAGCAAGTGGAGTACTTACCGGTTTACATGTGCTCATGTTGAATCTTTCAAGCACCTTTTCAATATACTTCTCTTGAGATAGCCATAGTTTTTTATTCTTCCTATCACGAGTGATTCTCATGCCAAGGATTTGCTTAGCTGGCCCTAGATCCTTCATCGCAAAAGCCTTACTCAACTCACTTTTCAAGCTTTTGATTTTGTTAGCATCATGCCCAACTATCAACATATCATCCACATAAAGCAGGAGGATAATAAAATCATCATCTGAGAATCTTTTCATAAAGACACAAGAGTCTGAAATGGTCTTATCATATCCATGAGCTTCCATAAATGAATCAAATTTCAAGTACCACTGTATTGGCGCTTGCTTGAGACCATATAGACTTTTTCTCAATCTACATACAAGGTGCTCCTTGCCTTTAACCTTAAAACCCTCTGGTTGCTCCATGTATATCTCTTCTTCTAGGTCTCCATGAAGAAAAGCTGTCTTTACATCAAGTTGTTCGATTTCTAAATTCAAACTGGCGGCCAAACCAAGAACAACTCTAATAGAAGACATTTTCACTACCGGTGAAAAAATCTCTTCAAAGTCGATTCCCTTCTTTTGACGAAAACCCTTCACAACAAGCCTAGCCTTGTATCGTGGCTTCAAACTGCTTTCGTCTGTCTTTAACTTATACACCCACTTATTTGTGAGTGTCCTCTTGCCCTTAGGCAACTTCACCAACTCAAATGTATGGTTGTCATGCAAAGATTTGAACTCATCTTGCATAGCTTCGTGCCACTTATTCTTTTGATCGCATGACGTAGCTTCTTCATAAGTTTCAGGCTCTCCTGCATCAGTAAGTAGCACATACTCATGTGGCTGATATCTTTGTGAAGGTCTACGCTCTCTATCTGATCTTCTAACTTGAGGTTGGACTGCTTCTTCTTGTTCAACTGTTTGCTCTTGCTCAACTGATTGTTCTGTCTCAACTGTTTCACCTGTCTCAGCTGAAGAACTAACATTCTGTGAGGATTCATCTACTTCATGATTTCCCTGCACTTCTCCCCCGTGATTTTCACCCAATACGGTAGGAGGATTTGCGCTGAAACTGACACTGTGTTGAGCTGCATTCTTTGGCTTCTCTGACTTGTCTATGTCTTCAATGGTCTGATGCTCAAAGAATACCACATCTCGGCTTCTAATGACTTTCTTTGTAGCCGGATCCCATAATCTGTAGCCAAACTCTTCATGTCCATAACCCAAGAAGATACACTGTTTAGACCTGTTATCAAGCTTGGACCTTTCATCTCTTGGAACATGCACAAATGCCCGGCATCCAAACACCCTCAGATAACTGTAGGAGACATCTTTCCCACTCCATACTCTTTGTGGAACATCTCCCTTAAGAGGAACTGATGGAGATAGATTTATCAAGTCAACTGCCGTTCTCATCGCTTCGCCCCAGAATGACTTAGGTAATTTCGCATGAGACAGCATACACCGAATCCGATCATTAATCGTCCGGTTCATTCTCTCTGCTACTCCATTATGCTGTGGTGTTTTCGGAACAGTCTTCTCAAGCTTGATACCATAGTCCCTGCAGTAATGCTCAAACGGTCCTCTATATTCACCACCGTTGTCAGCCCGAACACATTTCAGCTTTTTCCCTGTTTCCCTTTCAACACTGATATGAAATTGTTTGAAGGCTGCAAGCACCTGGTCTTTTGATTTCAAAGCAAAAGCCCACACTTTTCTAGAGCAGTCATCAATAAATGTGACAAAATACAATGCACCACCAAGTGTTCTAGCATCCATGCAGCAAACATCAGTGTGAACTAAATCAAGTACATCAGATTTTGTGTGTGGAGACGAACTATGAAATGAGAATCGATGTTGCTTACCCGTGAGGCAATGAGTACACTCCATCAGATTTTTCTCCTTTAATGATAGAAGATTCTTCCTAGCAAGAGTTTCAAGTCCCTTCTCGCTAAGATGACCAAGTCTCATATGCCATAGATCAACTGAGGAATCCTCCACTGCATTTACCTCTTGTCGCATCAAATTTTCTTGCATGATATAAAAACTACATGTCTTCTTGCCTTTTGCCATCACCATAGAACCTTTTGTCAATTTCCATTTGCCATCGTAGAAGGAGTTGCAATAACCGTCGTCATCTAAGGCACCTGTGGAGATCAAGTGAAGTCGAATATCTGGAACATGTCTCACATTTTTCAAAAGTAAAGTACATCCCATATCAGTCTCTAGATAAACATCTCCCATGCCAATAACCTTGGAAACACCACTGTTTCCCATCCTAACACAACCGAAATCACCGTTGCAATAGGATGTAAAGAAGTCACGACGTGAAGTGACATGATAAGAAGCTGCAGAATCAACAACCCAGCTGGAATCTTGGCATGTGAGATTTACATAACCGTCATCACAAATGAACACAATATCACCGTCAGCTGCAACTGCTGTTGTAGGCTGATTTTCTTCTTTCTTTTTATCTCCATTTCTATCATGGGATTTATCTCTCTTCGGTTGCCAACACTCTTTAGCATAATGTCCCATTTTGCCACAGTTGTAGCACTTCACACTTCTCCTTGGCCTTGACTTCGATCTTCCTCTTGACTTGCCCCTGTCATTACTTTGAAACTTTCTTGACTGACTTCTGCCTCTATGTTCTACGACAAGTGCTTCCGATTTGGAAGCATAATTCAAACTTTTCCTCCTTGTTTCTTCATTAAACAAGCTTTCTTTAACCATGCTCATAGAAAGCACACCATAAGGAGCAGAATTATTTAACGCCACAACCAAGGTGTCCCAGCTATCAGGAAGTGTACCGAGCAATAAACAAGATTACAATTCATCACCAAGGTCAATCTCAAGATTTGTCAATTGATTTACAACATCTTGAAATTCACTCAAGTGCTCCGTCATGCTACTCCCTTCCTTGTATCTCAAGTTCACAAGTCTTTTCACTAGAAGAGCTTTATTTTGTGGAGTTCTCCTCTCATAGAGATCTTGCAATTTCTTCCACAAAGTATCCGCCTTCGTTTCTTGAGCAACATGATGAAACACACTATCATCAATCCATTGCCGGATAAACCCAACCGTCTTCCGATTCATTCGCTCCCACTCTTTATCTTCCGTATCTCCTTTAGCTTCATTGCCTTCGACCGTATCATACAAATCTTTGCAATATAATACGTCTTCCATCCGAGGCTTCCATATAGAGTAATTCGAGGCATTTAACTTAAACATAGTGCCACTCGTATTCTCCATCTAATACTAGAATCTCAACTCTAGCTCTGATACCACTTTGTTGGGGAAAAACAGGCAGCACCTCGGCACAAATATAGCCAATCCAGGATCAAATAATAACCCCCGACACTACTCCAATATAATCCAGCAACAACCAACAATTATATCCAGCAAAATATCAACATCGCAGCAACGAATATAATACCGGAACGATAAAGAAATATAACACCAAGATTTACGTGGAAAACCCGAATCGGGAAAAACCACGGACGACCCAAAAATTTCCACTAATCACCAAGAATAGCAGAATACACCAAGTATTTCGCTCTAGTCACACACTAGAGCTCAACAACAATACTTCAAGAGCAATTCCTCAAAAGGGGGCTAGAAAACCCTAACCGCAATAGGAGAACCGGAGACAAATCTCAACAAACGAAACCTATCAATTTGTAGATCTCAGTCTCACGAACAACATACTGAAATTTGAGACGATTCTGGCAATGTTTGGCCGCCGAAATCACACCGGAGGTCGTCGCCCTTTCTCTCCTTCCCTGCGTTCACCGAGAGCTTCCCATGTTTTTCTTCACTCTCGGCTCACTTCTCTCTCTCTCGTTTTCTCTGCCGCTCCCTCTTCTCTCTCTTCTTTGCACACACGCACACAACACACAAAACAAAGAAAAGCAAAGGAATGATGGCTGCCCATCATTGTGTCTCTTTCTTTTCCTCTTTTTGATTTCTTTTTCTTTCTTTTTCTTTTGTTTCTCTTTCTTCCTTTGCAAACAAATAAAATAAAAAACTGGTTTGCCCCCACAAGTGGCGTACCAGCCAACAAATATTTTCAATAAACAAAACCATCATTCGTCAGAATATTTTTCTGGTTTAACTCCATTTTCGTTTTCCGTTTCAAACCAGAAACCTCCATGCGCAACCAGCTTGTAATAAATCCATTACGTAAGACAAACACATTAGTTAATTAAGCTAAGCTGTTAAAGAGTGAGAAACCAAGTATTCGTTTTTCCTCTGTTAACAGTTGTGACGGAGAGAGAGGGCGGGAGGGAGGGAGACAGCTGCATACTTCCACCGTAAGAACCTCCAAAAACCACCACTGGCGAATCCTCAGCCGTCCAGTTCTTCTTCAGATCGGTGATCAGCCTCGCATAGTCCGCCAATGCTTGTGTCGACGAGAGATAGCCCAGCGTGCTCGAGTTGCTGGATGCCACCTCTTTGTTGCCCCCGAATGGAATCGATTTCCCATAAAAGCGATGCTTCAAAGAAACAAATAAGAATGATGATCTCTGTATCCTTCTTGTAATGTACTTGGCAAAAGGCAAAACATAATGACGCAACAGCTCTATCCCCCTACCACCATGAGTATTTAGATCGGTTGGCAATATACCTCGATGAACACAAGAAGGGCATTGAAGCGGGGCGCGGTCTCGAACATGAAGCCCGTGTTTTGGGCGAACCACTCGATGTCACCCTCATTCCCCGTGTAGACGAAGATCGGGGCGTTCCTCCGTGGGCCGCCCCAGAAGGTGGAGTTGATCAAGTACCTCTGCTGGAATGTCTGGTAGCTCTCGGGACGGAAGCCAAAGCGATCGAGGACTTGCGTGAAGTACCTGGTCTCATAGAGCCCATTGTTGCTGCTCCGGTCGTCAGAGAGCGACTGTCCTTGAGGATTTTCGGGACGAATGAGAGAAGAAGGGAAACGAGGTATGGTCTTGCCGAAAGGCGAGACCGCGAAAGAGCATTGGAAGATCAGAGTGAGGCAGAGAAGAATGTTCAGTAGCTGTGTTGTAGACATGATCTTTTGGTCTCTGTTGTTTGTAGTTGCAGAGGAAGTGAACGAGCATGGAGTTTTCAGTTCAGTTCAGTTGGGGAGAGAGAGAGAGAGAGAGAGAGAGAGAGAGATAGAGAGAGAGAGAGTGAGTGAGAGTCTTTCTTACATTTAATAATCAGCATTTGCTGCTACAATCCACTATCTACGATTCATATCTACACGCATTAATGCGCCATATGAAGGTTGCCTAGTTTGGGAAAAGAGATCAAAAGACGCCCCCAAACAACCACAACCACCGAAGCGGCCCTTTCAATTTACGCGACTCAATAAGATAATTGAGAAGCACTGACTAAATGGAGAACTATTCTACAAAGACATAATTAAAGGACATCAAACTGATCCCAACTTCTATTTTCCGATCATGTACCATTGTTATTCTTGTCTAGTAATCATATAGATCTGTTTTGGAATTCTCCTCGAATATATGATAATCAAATGTAAATGTCCTTTTAAGACAAAAATAAAAATAAAAATGTCCATTTAAAAAAAAAAAATAGGTAGAGGTTTCTTGCCCCATTATTGCATGCATGTGTCCGAGAAGTCTCCATTCGATTCCGTGACTTTTGTCATCCAATTTCTTGGAGTAATCGCCCCGTTTGTTGAATGGACATTGGGCAGGAAAAGCCGACGGTGCTATTGGTTCGTGAACTTCTTTGTATGATGTTTTGGAAGAACGATCAAAAGAAATGAATTCGAGGTGCAAACAAAAAATGATTGCCCCTCTATAAAGATGATCTACATGCGAATACTCAAAAACCTATGAGACCGAAGTAGTAGAATAGTAGCTTTTGATTGGGATTAAAATAATGTCACTTTCACTTTTCTTTTGGAGTCACTTTCGAAACATGTATACCTTGGTAGCGTATATGGGGCAGAAGGATGTCGCACTCCGTGAAACTTAGCCAGCTGCTGTAAAGAGTCAAAAACTCTATTGTGTATCGAATCTCTAACATGTCTTTACCGCCATGTCGAGGATCTCTAGCGAAAATTGGCTAAAATGACTGTTTTTAAAATTTTGCGCGAAAGTTTAGGATTAAATTTACAAATTTGAAAAAGTTTAGGACCGAATTGATATTCGCACAATATGTTTGGAATTGACTGGACAATTTCTCCACAAGTAGTAATTCGCTTTTATCAGTCATAACTTACTTGCAATATTCGTAACTTGTTTTCCCTAATAACTGTTCTGCTACCTGTAATTTGTCTATAGAGTTTGTCAAATGAAAATGCTAACACTTATTAGTAATTACCAATAGGCTAGTTAAAAGGGTTACACGGTTGTGAGCGATGGCTAGATTAATCATTATCTTTCATCATTGTAAACTCGTAATTTCCTTATAAAATGCTAAGTTGCTAAGTTGGTAACTCGTAATTTCCTTATAAAATGCTAAGTTTTGTAAGGTGAAAAATATCCTAACGCTCGTAACTTTTCACGAAATATGGTAATCAATCTAACTTATCGTCAATCTCATTTTTCCTATTCTTAGTAACTTGCCACCATGATCGCAATGCTTTTTCATAAATTTGAGGACCTTATCAGTGAGCAACCGTCCTCTATATCATTGTTTTCCGTAATTTCACATTTAGCAAAGTTTCCTTCAAAATATTCGTAAGGTGTTATCTTTCAAAAAATCATCCGACGGTCGAAATTTCATTAATTTTGATCTGACAGTCCATATTACATACGGGACGAATCTCGTGAACCGCTAGGATGGTGACACGGTTCGGGAGTTCCATGGCCCAAATGAGCAAGTTCCCCTCGTGCTTGGGTTCCCTTGTGGGTGAAGCTTGGGGTGTCATCATGGGGAGTAGGCGTTGTAGAGTGGAAAAGGACAACTGGATCAGGAGGTTGTGTCAAATTGGTTTGTACTAGGAGTTTTAGAATTAAACATGATATATTTCTCAGGAGTTCTGAAGGCGGGTTTGGCCTCCCGTGTACAAACTAGTCGGGAGCTGACGCCGCTCTCTTGATGAAACCATGACAGGGTGAAACCAGTTGTTGCGCTCAAAGGGTTATACTCGTTTTACTCGATGTAACGGATGTCCAAGCTAAGCGGAATGTGATATGATCCGATGTGCTTTAAGGGGAAATGCCAGCTTGGCATGGCTTACCAAGCGCCGCACGGGCTAATTCCGCGACTGAAATCTATCGGCCCGTGGCAATGGACTATAGAATTTTCCCGGCAAAAACGGCTATCTATTTATTGCCACGCCACAAGATTGGATGACGTCATAATTTCAGGATCCGAACATTCCCTCTTTATATTGCTAGCTAATTCAAGGCGAAATTCCTTCATCTTTGACTTTTATTTTAAATTAAATAATTCAGATTGGCCAGAGACGCAAGGAATGTGCGACCATTAAAACCGATGATTAAAATTACCTGTCTCAGTCCTCCACCGGCGAATCATTATTATTATTCTTATTATTTTTTTTACTCCCCTTTTTTTTTTGAATTCCGATCTGGCGGCTCGCTGTCTCCACTCCTCTGCTGCGCGCAATCACTCGTTCCACATCCTACGTGGCAAAATCATTGGCCGTCGGCCAAACCGGTCAAATCGGATAAGGTCCGTTGGTTCTTTCCGACCTATCACAATCCAGGAGAAGACCAAGCTCACTGTATTTTCATGTACCCTTCCGTACCTGATCTTAGCCGTGTGATATCTTCACACCCACCCACCCCCCGCTTTTTTTTTTAACCTCCTTCCTTCCCTTCTCCTAACTCCTAACTCACTTAACTTTATAATTTATAATGCGCTGATTCTTCTGTAGTCATACGCAATCAGTACTTCGGACAGTTTCTTGCTTAAATTAATGGTCCGATTCACTTGTTAATAGGTGATGTCTCTTTTGTAAAGTAGGGCCGACAGTATTTAATCATGTTGATTAATTGGGGGATTATGGGACAAAAGATAAATCCACTTCTAAGGGATTCCTTGGTTTGGGCAGAAGAATTGGCATAAATTTGAAATACGGTAAAATGTTCAACAAGAATAAAAACGCAGCGAATATAAACTTGAGGGGAAATTTTTAAAAAAAGGCCTCAAGTGTCCTTATTTTCTCAAATAAGGGTTTGAAATGGATTTTTATTTCAAATAAATGTTTGAAATGCCCTGATTATGTCAAAAAAGGGCCTGAAGTGGCTATAGTTGTTTCAAATAAGGCTACGTTTGACAGTCGAGATATAAGTCAGGATAAGATAAAATTTATCATATTCTGTGTTTGGTTCCTACTCAGGATATGATATAGCAGGATATAAGGGGGATATAGCCTGGATATAATTATCCTAGGGGAGAGGTAGGATAAAGGTGGATATGATTTCTTTTGTTTATGGTATAAAAACTATTTTTCTGAATAACAAACTTCTTATATAATAAAATTAAAATAATAATTACTTTTAAATAAATTTGAATTCTAATGTTAGAAAGAAAAATCAAAATAAAAAATTAACTTTTATTTTTATTTTTATTTTTATTTTTTATAAATCATATTTATAATTTGATTTCTTTCTTCTTTATAATATATAGTTTGTATATGTATACACACACACACACACACTTAGTATTTATATCATTAAATATTTTAAGTATAATAGTATAGTTTGTTATTTAATGAAAAAAATTATTAAGAAATGATGGAAGGGAGTCAAAATAATGAAAAAAAGAGATTTATAATTAAAAATAATAAAAAATGAATTAAAAGAAACTAGATTTTAAGTAAAAATATTCAAATTTGAAATGATTTTTCTAATTCTTGAAAAAAAGGAGTAATGAAATTTCTAAAAAAAACTAGCATCTCCACATCCGTCTTCTCTATCTCTAGTTCATGTGGAAGTTTCATGATTGCTTTGTAACTTTATAATTTATTATAAAAATTCACGAAAATAGCGAGATAGTTGAAACTTACTCTCATTCTTAGCTTTCTAGTTCACATAAAAAATCTAAGAAAAGCAGAGAGAGAGTCAAACCTTATTCTCCTCCATAACCTTTTGTTTCATATTGAGGTTTAACGAATATCGCGAAAAAGGCAAAACTTTTCAGCAAAAGTTGAATGTTTATATTTTCTTTCTTTTACTAGATTCACCAATGAATTACAAGAGATTCTTATATTTTTCGCTTGTGCTTTTTCAAATTCATTTTACATTGATATATCGTATATACTAAACAATGAATATGATATGATATAAACATATTCGGCTCTATTACTGCGATTCACCAAACACATGATAGGATATGGCAAAATCCCTGGATTTCATATCCTATCCTATCCAATCCTATCCTGACTAAAAATCCGGGCGACCAAACGCAGCCTAAGGGTTTGGCCTTGTCGGCAGATCGATCAGTCGAATTTTTTGGCAGGTCGAGGGCACTTTTGTAAAAATATAAATTTTATCTAAATTTTTTATTAAATTAACTTTAAAAAATTAAAATAGAAAATTAAATATATAAAAAAAAACACATGAAGGAGATCAAAAACCTCTCGCCTATGTCGTTCTTTTTTTTAAAAAAATTATTTTTTAAAAATTTCTTGCAAAGCAAAAAAAGATAAAAATAAAATAAAATAATAAATGACCAAAATGTCCCTAGTTAAAATGACCTAGGCCCTTTTTTGAGACTAGTATAATCACTTTAGGTCCTTATTCGAAATAATATGCATTTCAAACCCTTTTTTTGTACAATCAGGGCACTTCAGGTTCTTATTTGAAGAAAATGAAGACATTTGAAGCCCTTTTTGGAATTTTCCCTTAACTTGATGGGGCAGTATTACCAAAAATCTCTAAAAATTCGTGCCATGTTTATTCCTAATTAATTTTGGTATCATAAAAACTTCTGAAAGCGATGGAGATGTGCCATACTCGTGCCAAGTGTCACATTTATTCTAAATATCTTTTTATACTACAAAAAAAATTAAAAACACCAAAATCTTCAATTGAGAAGTTCGCTATTTTTCTCGAAAAGATTCCTCTAGTTTCGAAAAAAAATGCTTAAATTCGTTATTTTTTATAACAAAAAAATTAATTTAAAGGAAATATGTCATAAATGAATCGATTTGAGTCTTTTTATTGTTGAAAAATCAATATAGGATAAATGCATCATAGTATATCAACTTAATTTTTTTTTTATTTTTTTGTGATCCGAGAATAAATTTATTATAAATGTATCATCGGACAATAAATATGACAAGTGATATCAATTTGAGATTCTTGATTGCATATATTTTGAAGATTTGACTTGATAAGAACGGTGTTGTATTTTATTTGCCCCCTTTTTTTGTTGTTTTTTTTTTCGAGCTTATAATGTAATGTAAAGGTCGGTGACTGGTCGACTGTCCTCCCTGCACCCCTCCCTCTTCATCGTAATCGTAGGCGAAGAAGCCATTCGAGGAGCACGAGAAAGCTCTCCGACATTTTCGCGACTTCTTAAAGGGTTCGAGGCTCTTTCCCTTTTCTGCATTTTGCTGTTCGCGCTCGGCTCTGTCTCAGCTATTGTGCGATCCGAGCTCGTCCGCAAGTGTGCCGTCTCAAGCTAATCTTTGCGCTCATGAACTAAGAAAGGTACGATCTTGAAATCTCAGATCTCGTTCGCATTGTATTGCTGATGGTCTTGTGCTAATAGGAACGAGTAAAAAACAAAAAGATGACGACTTGTTTGTTCCTGTGGATGCTTTGCGCTTTTTTTTTTTTCCCGTAGCTTTGAGTTCGGTGTTTCTTTGCACTTTCTCGTTGGAGATTTGGTTAATTTTGCCGGAGATGAACTCTTTTTTTAGTAAATGCGCAATGAAATTGAGAGCATAAGTTCTTATGCTCCGTGTTAGTCTTCAAGATGGAGTAAAGGAGAAAAAAAAACAGAAGAGTATTTCCTTTTGAAACCCTTCTCTGTGCAAATCGTTTCCGAGTTCATCTTCGTAGCTTCTCTGCTGTTCGACCGTGTTCTTGAATTTTGCTTCAGGAGAAAGCTCAGCGAGCTCTGGATTAGATTTTTACTATTTTTGGTATCACACCTTTCTTGCTCACTTTTGGTGCTTTTAGATTTGTCAGATCTAAATCAAGCCAAGTACGTACAATGCCGAGAAGTAATCGAGCCATGGATACTCTGATCCCTGCTAAAATTAGAAAACGTGGGTCTTCGCCGGCTGCATCATCCTCGTCTTCTATAGTCCAGCATTATAGATTCAAGAGAGCCATTTTAATTGGTAAAAGAGGTGGTTCTACCACTCCGATGCCCGCGTGGAGGTTAATGAGTTCCCAATCCCCATCTTTGGCTCAGCGGACCATGGAATCCCCTCAGTTCTCGCCTTCTCAAAGTGGCAAAGGGAAGCTTCAGGAGCCAGTTTCAGCGAGGAAGCTGGCTGCTACTCTCTGGGAAATGAATGAGATGCCGTCGCCGAGAGTGAAGGAGGGACTTGAAGGAAGAAGGTTGAAGAAGGAGGGGAGAGGGAGAGAGAGGGTTGCCAGTTCAGTGCGTTCAGGTTCTCTCCCTCCACATTTATCCGATCCGTCTCACAGTCCTGTTTCGGAGGTAATTAGAAATTCTGTATGGATACCTTATTTAGCCAAAAATGAGACCGAGTAGGAAACTGTTCTTCATCTTTGTTGCTGTGCTATTGCCTGTTTTTCCTTGGATGAAGAGTCTCTTATGATTTAACTCTTGGTTTTTATTCCTAAAGTTGAGAATAGATCCAAATAGCACCTGTCGATCTAGTGCTATGTGTCATCCTCACTTTACAGATATGAGACAAGTATTTGCTTTTTAAGTTTGTTCGAGTTTGTTTCTAGGCAGAATACTGCTTTGTGATTACATTTTGTTGTGAAAGGATAGCCTCAATGGCAGATCAACTTATTAGCTTACGTTTAATGGCAAGCACCGTGAGTTTTGGAACTTAATTCTGTATATTATCTATCAGTCTCTCTATTTTTGTACGTACTTTGTAATATGATATTTCCTCAGATGTGTTGATTGTGTAAAGGAGAAATTGAGTCAGGAGTCTCCTATTATTGCACCCACTAGAGCTTCCCTAATTCCCATTTCTGGCAAAGTCAATCCAGCTGAACTTCGATTTCACCTAGTGCATTTCCCTATTTTTGCAGAGGATGGATCGATCTGGAACAGGCAGTCACAGGAGAAGATCATCATCCTTTTCTCAAAGGCTTAGGGTTACAGAGCAAAATGGTGGCACTCTTGGTTCTATTAGCAATGGCAGTTTAATGGAGGTAATTCACGTTAGGACTATCTCCATCCTTAGAAAAGGAGGTTGCTTTCCTTTTGCTTCACTCCTTCAAGCAATGTTAATTAACTTTTCCCTGGAGAGACATAGGGTTTTCTCGAAAATGTTAACTTGATAGATAACCTCTCCGATTCTTTCGATTTCTCGATATCTCTGTCATCTGGAATAAGCAATATAGCTTCCCATACTTAATTTTGCTGTCTGTTACATTTTTAATTACGAGTTTGATAGATAAAATAGTAAAAAATTTGAAGACTGTAAGTTAAAGATCCCTTCATTCAAAGTGCAGACAGAAAACAAATCTCAAGCCCAGACACCTCATGGCCAGATTGTAGGAGTGAAGACTCGTCTGAAGGATGCTAGCAATGCCTTAACCACATCAAAAGAGCTGCTGAAGATTATAAATCGCATGTGGGGCCCTGAAGACCGGCCCTCGTCAAGCATGTCTGTCATGTCAGCTTTGCATGCTGAACTTGAGAGGGCTCGCTTAATGATTAATCAAGTTATCCAGGAACAACGCTTAGAACAGAGTGAAATAAATTATCTGATGAAGTGTTTTGCCGAAGAAAAGGCTGCATGGCGAAGCAAAGAGCGGAAAGTGGTTGAGGCTGCCATTGAGTCTGTTGTTGGAGAACTTGAAATAGAAAGGAAGTTGAGGGCACGGGTTGAGAGCTTGAACAAGAAACTTGGAAAAGAACTAGCCGAGTCAAAGGCTTCACTGCTTAAGGCAGTCCAGGAACTTGAGAGCGAGAAGAGAGCGAGAGAGATAATTGAACAAGTCTGTGATGAATTAGCTGGGACTGTCGGTGAAGAGAAAGATGAGGCAGATGCCATGAGGAGGGAAACTCTGAAAATCCATCAAGAAATGGAGAAGGAAAGGGAGATAATGCAATTAGCTGACGTGATACGAGAGGATAGGGTCCAGACGAAGCATTCTGAGGCTAGGTATCAAATTGAAGAGAAAAATGCTGCCATTGATAAATTGAGAAATCAACTTGAAGCTTCTCTGGGAACAAAAAAGTCAAAAGAAAAAAGTCGACGCCCACCAAGTCATGCCAATAAGGTAGATATCTCAGACTACTTGAGTAGAAGTTGTCTCGGTGCTCGTTATAGTGAAGAAAAAGAGGACGATGAAGGAGACATAGAAGACGGGATCAAACGCAAAGAAGATTCGGCTGAAAGTGAACTTTATTCTATGCAATTTGATGTGAACCCCCATAACAAGAGCTACAAGTGGACCCACACTCACGTTGCCCCACCAGCTGAAGAAGAGATGAAAGCGAGGAAGTCAACCTCCGGAAGAGCACCGAGGAGAAGTACTTCCCTGCAGAGGAGTATATCCGATGGAGTTGAATGGGGCATCCAGACAGAAAGGTTTCAAAATGGCGGAAACGAATTAGATTGGGAAAAGCTGCAGATGGAAGGTTATGGAGATGAAATGCACGCATACAAGTTGGTAAAGGGCCTGAGGGATAGAATGCTGTATGGTCCTACCATTGGGTCTCCACGAGCTTTGGGTACTCCAACGAGACGACGGCAAGAGCCTGCAAGTGACGTGGACAACATTGCTCAGGAGAGAACCGACCTGGTGCCCGGCTGCGTGGGGAAGTCGAGGCTAGCTGAGGCTCGAACTGATGTTTACAATGTCAGAAAATCTAGGCGGTGAGTATTTCAGTATCCATGACTTGTACATTTGTCGTAATCATCTAGGGCCACTTGACTCGGTGGCTATGGATGCTAAATGAAGGTTCAGTAACAATTAAGATGAGAGAGCAGAGATGCTGAGCTGTCGTGGCGGAAGCGATTTCTTACCTGCGGCTGGAATGAGAGGAGCAGTGTTTGAGTGTGTTTTTCCCCTGCGAGGCAGAAGCATTAGCAGTATATTCTTCAAGGAGTTTTTGCGCTGTAGAGAGCTTTCGTTTTGTAACTGAGTGAAGTTCCCTATGTATAGGATTAACTATTATAAGCAAGAAAATCAGGACTTTTTTTACCCTTATGCTACCTGTTTTCTCAGGCGTGCTTCTTTCGCTTCAAACTTCTTGTTCTCTCCATAACGATTGCATTGCTCGATCTTTTTGTTGTCTTGCATAGCAGCATGACGGCGAGTCCATTTCAATAGTTATATGCAGTAAACCAGTCTTGTGATTAGAGCTTTGCCCTGTTGCAACCTAACTTAATGCTGCAATGAGGTTCCCAGGAAATGCTGCTACTTTTACCCCTCGGAACCGGCTGTCCCGGATGAGATCTGTCGTGTTTGCTCTTCTTCCTAATTCTCTCCAGTTTGTCAACTGTCTTCTCAACATTCATTTCATATCATAATCTCAAATTGCGCGGTTGCCTGCCTCAACTTCCACTGCATTTGACCCTTCTGAGTATATGGAATGAACAGAAGAGATGCCATGCTTACCATTGAACGGCTTTTTGTCATGATGGATTGTAGAACCTCTCATCTGATCTGATCTGATGGAAACAATGTTCTCCATGTGGTTTGACTCGGATCAAGTGAGAGCATGGCAAATTGAGCAACCAAAATCTATGTTAAGACCGATTTAGAAAGTTCGGATGCCAAAAGAAAATTAGTTAGTATGTATATTAATTAAGGACGCGATTAAAAAAGAAAAAAAAATTAAGATAAAGGAATTATAAAGAAAATTTCAAGATGGGTCCGTTCACTCCTTGAAATCTGAAATTGAATCAGGCATGACGATACTAGTTTGTGCCTTTGTGGAACTAAGAATTGGCCCACCCGCTTCGGTTCGTTTTCAAGATCGCTTGATTTTTTTTTCTTCGTCTTTTATTTCTTCTATTCCCTACAAATCGGAATTTCTCAACATTAAAATAAAAAAATAATATACTAATTTGGGTTTGATTTAGAATAAAAAAATAAAAAATTAAGCATGCCTGGGTGCGATCATATCAGTACTAATGTACTGGACCTCATCAAAACTCCGAAATTGAGCGTGCTTGAATAGTATTAGAATAGGTGATCTTCTGGGAAGTTCTCATATTGCACATCTCGTTTTCGTTTCATTAACAAAAAAAAAAAAAGATAAGAAATCTTGATCGGTCCGATTTCTTATGTAGAATCGAAAACTGGACCAGTTATTTTCTATTCCAAAAATGAAATCGGAAATTAGACCGGTCTATCAAGAATTGTGCGCAACCGACCGATTCGGTCCGATAGGACCGGCTTCCCGATTGGAGCAGGACCGATGCACACGCTACTGGCACTGCGCATTTGATTTTAATATCATCTGCCGGAAAATGCCCAAACGTCCCCGAGAAATTGCTTGTCCGAGCAAACTGCAGCCGTAATGCCTTCTCAATCCTTATGCCTTTCCATTCTTTATCGACTCGCGTCCCTGTCTCCGATAAGCTGCCTTCGATCGTCACCCTTCTCAAATCCTGCAAGAACTCCGCCCACATCCACCAGCTGCACGCCCAGATCGTCGTCAAAGGGCTCGAGCAAGACCAGTTCGTCGCTTCCCATTTCATTTGCCTCTCCTATTCCCTCTCTTCTCTCTCCTACTGCTCTCGCTTCTTCTGCTACATCCTCGACCCAAGCCCCGTCCTTTGGAACTCTCTCATTAAAGGGTATTGCGAGAGAGCTTCCTGGGTCGAGACACTCTCGGTTTTCATGCACATGAGGAGAGTTGGGACCGTGCCCGATAAGTTCACATACCCGTTGGTTTTGAAATCTTGTGCCGGAGAGATGAGGGTGAAAGACGGGAGGGTGGTTCATGGGAGTGTCGTGAAGAGTGGTCTTGACAAGGACGTCTTTGTGGGCACGAGTCTGGTTGATTTATACGGCAAGTGTAGCGAGATAGAGTGCGCGCGGAAGGTGTTTGATGCTATGCCCCAGCGAAGTGTGGTTTCTTGGACGGCTATGGTTGTCGGTTACATCGGTGCTGGGGATTTGATTGAGGCGAGAAGAATGTTTCAGGAAATGCCGCTGAGAAATGTGAAGTCGTGGAATGCGATGATCAGCGGGCTTGCGAGAGTGGGTGATCTGAGGAATGCTAGGGAACTTTTTGAGGAAATGCCTGAGAGGAACGTGGTCACTTTTACTGCTATGATTGACGGGTATGCAAAGGCTGGGGATATGGCGTCGGCAAGGACTTTGTTTGATCAAGCCCCTGTGAGGGATATGTTCGCTTGGTCATCAATGATATCGGGATATGCACAAAATGGTCTGCCAAATGAAGCTGTGAAGGTTTTTGTTGAGATGGTGTCAAAGGATATCAAGCCTGATGAGTTCACGTTGGTTGGCCTGATGTCGGCTTGTTCCCAATTAGGTTGTGGGAAGTTAGCCAAGTGGGTCGATTCTTATTTAAGCGAGAGTTCAATTGCTCTCGAGACAGCTCATGTTGTTGCAGCTCTAATAGACATGAATGCAAAATGTGGGAACATTGAGAGAGCTACAGAATTGTTTGAAATATTGCCTAAGCGAGACATCATTTCCTACTGTTCCATGATACAGGGGCTATCGATGCATGGATGTGGGGTTTTGGCAGTGAACCTCTTCATGAGGATGCTGCAGGAAGGAATTAATCCTGATGAGGTGGCCTTCACGGTTATTTTAACTGCTTGTAGCTGTTCTGCCCTTGTAGATGAGGGTATGCATTTCTTTGAGATGATGAAAAATGAGTACTCCCTAGTCCCCTCCCCTGATCACTTTGCAATCATGGTCGACCTCCTCAGCCGGTCAGGACGACTAAATGCAGCTTATGAGCTATTGAACGCAATGCCCATGGAGCCCAATGCTAGTGCATGGGGTGCACTTCTCGGGGCCAGTAAGTTGCATGGTGACTTTGAGTTAGGGGAGGTGGTTGCCCGGAGGCTTTTTGAGCTTGAGCCTCAAAATGGTGGAAACTATGTGCTTCTGTCCAACATATACGCTGCTGCTGATCGGTGGGTAGATGTTTCTCTTCTCCGGAATCAAATGAAGGAGAGGGGAGTTAGAAAAGTCCCTGGTTGCAGCTGGATTTCTTAGTAACCAATTTCACTATTACATCACTTAAGCATGTTGCGCCTTTTAAAATTTGGTGCCATGGGATTGAATGCGCTGGGACAAGTTTGTGTGGCACCTGGGATTTGAGAAGAACTGCACGGTGGTGTTAGGGTCTAGGTGTTCAGCTCAGATTGGAGGAAGTGAACTTAGCTTTTAGTTCAGTATTCTTCCTGATTTGATGTCTAAAACCACTTTGGTTTGCAGAGAAGTGAAAGTCATAGAGTTGGAAAACAAGTAATGGTTACTCTATTATTTTGAAACCCGTCTCTGTTCAAAACACTTCTGAGTTCATCTCAGTAGCTGCTCTCATTTTCTTTTTAGCTGTTGAGTGAATTTTGCTTCAGGAGAAAGCTGCGGAAAATGTTAATCATGTTTTCTAGATTTTCCAGATTCTAAATTAAGCCAAGTGCATAAAATGCTGAGTAATCGAGCAATGGATTCTTTTGATCCCTGCTAAAATTGGAAAATGTGGGTACTGTCTTCTTACTCGTCATCCATAGTCCACAATTACAGAGTCAAGAGCCATTTTAATTGGTAAAAGGGGTCGATTGGCCACTCTTATGCCCACAAGAGAGGCTATTGAGCTCACGTTACCCATCATTGGCACAAAGGACTGTTGAGTCACGTAAATACTCACCTTCTCAAAGTGGCAAAGGGAAAGTCAGTTTCAGCTGGGCAGCTGGCTGCTACTCTTTGAGAAATGAATGAGATGCCATTGGGGAGGAAGGAGGGATCAGAAGAAAGAAGGTTGAAGGAGGGTAGCGGGAGAGAGGATTGTCAGCTCTGTGCGATAAGGTTCTCTCCCTCACATCATCCGATCCATCTCACAGTCCTGTTTTAGAGGTGAATTACAAAATTTCACGTGGATACTATTTTGCTAACAAAGAGATGTAGTAGGAAACTTTGTCTTTGATCTTTCTTGTGTGCTGGCGTCTGGCTTTGCTTAGAACAAGAGTCTCTTATAATATAGATGTTTGGTGTTTATTGGTAAAGTTGAGATTAACTGGCCCGTTTTCATTGATTGCTAGACCTCATCTCTAACCGTTGTATGCCAAAAAAGTACTGCAGCAGTTAGTCAGGATTCCTTTTGCTGGCCTCACGATAATTTCATTGTCCTCACGAGCAAGACCATGTCCCTCACTACAAGCTTGATGCATATATATGATTTGTGATTACTTTGGTTTATCATTGTCTCTCACTAGTTCAACTTATCGACTAATGCATATTTACATGCAAGATGAGGTGTTGAACTTATGTTGTCTGATATCTATTTGTCTGTCAATTTTTTCAACATGTATTTGTCAGTTATTTGTGGCATGTATCATGATATTACATCTGCTCAGACGTGTCGTACATTAACATGATGGTGGAAACGGGAAATTAAGTGAGGAGTCTCCCATTCCAGGGCACGTATTAGTTATTGATTCCCCATTTCTGGCAAAGTCAATCCAGGTGAACTTCACTTTCGACTCATGCATTTTCCTATTTTCAGGGGATGGAACGATCTGGAACGGCAGTCACAGGAGAAGATCACCATCCTTTCCCAAAGGCTTAGGGTGACAGAGCAAAATGGTGGCGCTCTAGGTTCTATTAGCAACAACAGATTAATGGAAGTAAATTAATTTAGTACTATCTCGGTCCTTGCAAAATGGTGTCACTTTCCTTTGGAACATGTTGGGCTTCAATAAGGAAGGAGTAAACGGTATGTTAACCATCATATATTGTCAGATACCGACTATGAACGAGATTGATAGTTTTCACCTATCGACCGATAGTGGAGTCATTCTTAGTTGAATCAAGAAGAATTGAGATTTGGTTGAAATCAAATTGATTACAAGGATAAAAATAGCGAAAACAGCTATTGCAATCAAACTCCTGGGGGGGAACAGACATTTACAGTGAAAGCACTATAAAAGGGGGGATAAGGCGCCCGCAAACGCTCCAAAGATAGGATTTTTACTTCTGTCGGTGTCCTTTAGTTCCTTACAATTTATTTCCGGGAGCGTCTGGTCATTCTCCTCGTTCATTTTACTTTTGTCATCACTTGTAGTGTCACCAATACTTTTTTTTCATGAGCACTAGAACTCAAATCATCAAGTTCTTGTTCCTCTCTTGGTCCACAACCCTCTATCAACAACGAAGCACGGGGACCGGAATATCTGGTTGTGATTCTCGACCGGTCGAGGCAGGGCAATTTTCATGGTCGAGCCGGCGATCAAAGGCATGGAATTGGGGCTAATACGTGATAAAAAGGACAGTGATTCGATGCCTTGGAACGTGGAACAATGGAACTGCTCGTGTAATCGGATCTGAAGAAATTGGATCTTGAGATGAAGAGATGTTGTGTTGTCCTGGTACGTTTTCTGCCGCATTAGAACGATTCGGTCGGCTTGAAGCTGAATGATTCCCGTGTCCTCTTTCTTGTCCTGTTCAAGCGTCGTTGTATGGTTCTTGAACAGAGTTCCTTTTGGAATCTCAACATCCTCCAATAATTTTTTAGTTCCATTATAAGGCCGTCTTTGTCATTTTATTCGCTCATTTGGGAATCAAAAACTGTACGAGCCCTTAGCCAGAGGATTGCCGGATCTATTCGTATAAATACTTACTCATAGCACGAATCGCGTGACTCGCGAACCGCCTCGACGTAATTTTGATCATGTTTCAAGGAGTGTTGTAAGTCGTAAAAGGTATGGAGACCCGATTTTTTGAACATACAAGGATGAGCATAAATGCAGGCGGGCGAGCGGGCGGACTCTTATTTCGATCGAGTTTATGGTCCACCCCGAGCAAGTCGGTTCGATGCATGTTAGTCCGTTAAAAGAGGTAGGGACGGAGGGATCTGTTCCAATCAAGGAAGAGGAAGATGCCTTTTTGTTTTCATTCGGGCAAGCCTATGAATTAGCAGTGGGTATTGGCTCTTCAGTCTTCATTACAACATAGGTATTTCCTTTTTGGGAAACAAATTGGTCGAAGCTGACATGCGACCACAAGACATGAACATAGGGTTTCATCAGGATTTCCATTTTCGAGCACAAACCTAATCGAGTGTTTGTTTACATCTTTTACTCTTTGCCGCCATCTGAGATACTCGAAATATTGCCGTCCATTCGGCAAATAATTACTAATACACTAGGTCGTTTTCTTTATTAATTTATGATTCCTCGTAAGAACGGAATTCAACTACGTCACTGGATAGCAAGGTGTATTTTGTCCAAATAAAATCCTCCTAATATACAGACAGGCCAAAAATTTTCATTTAGTCTCCCCGAGGAAGAGAACCTTCGGACATGGAGTTCCAAAAGAGTCTAATATTTTACAGTGAGGGAAGCTTTTTTTTTTAAATGGTGAATTAGACGCTTAATTGTCCTATATAAGAAACTCCATTCGATCTCTCTTCATCATTGGATTTACCATATCCAACATTCATCAACGCCACCAGTCTTCTTCTACACTTGAGGTGCAACAATGGCGGGATCTTCATTCATCTCCGCTGTCACTAAAAGGTGAGTGAATTATCCTCCTGCTCCACTAAGCATGTTGATTAACTGGATAATTGATCGAATCACGCCATAAGCGAGCTGATTGGCTTCTTAATCACTTAAGGATACTTTGCCACTTTATTCGGTAATTCCACTTTTTCAGTGAAAAGCCGGGACTTTTTTTAACATGCATGCATTCCCTCTATGGGGTTGAGTTACTAGACAACTTTAACGTTGATACATTTCTCAAAACTCACAGGCTAGAGGGCAAGGTTGCGCTAATCACTGGAGGAGCCAGCGGGATCGGTGAGATCACGGCAAGAGTCTTTGCCCACCACGGCGCCAAGGTCGTCATTGCCGACATCAATGACGCGCTCGGCCACTCCGTCCGCGAATCTCTCGGCCAGGACACCGCCTCTTATGTCCACTGCGATGTCACCGATGAGTCCCAAATCAAGGCCGCCGTTGCCGAGGCCGTATCCGTCCACGGCAAGCTCGACATCATGTTCAACAACGCTGGGATCGCCGACCCGAACAAGAGCCGCATCATTGACAACGACAAGGCTGACTTCGATCATGTCCTCGCCGTGAACGTCACCGGCGTCTTCCTCGGGGTGAAGCACGCTGCGCAGGCCATGATCCCGGCACGGCGCGGCTGCATCATCAACACCGCCAGCATCAGCTCCGGCGTTGGGGGCGCCGCCTCGCACGCCTACACATGCGCGAAGCACGCGGTGCTGGGCCTGACGAGGAACGCCGCCGTGGAGCTGGGGCAGTTCGGGATCCGTGTCAACTGCCTGTCGCCGTACGCCTGCGTGACGCCGCTGGCGACCACGTTCGTCGGCTTGGGCCCCGCGGAGCTGGAGGCGACGATGGACGCATTGTCGAACCTGAAGGGGGTGACGCTGAAGGCAGAGGACGTGGCGAACGCCGCCCTGTTCTTGGCGAGCGACGAGGCGAGGTACGTCAGCGGCCACAACCTGTTCATCGACGGCGGCTTCAGCGTGGTCAACCCATCGTTCCACATGTTCCAGTATCCACCCGAGGAGGTATGATTGGGCCGGGCCGGTTCTTACCCGGGCCTCATGACCGTGACATGACATAATTCAATCATGGTCTGATTTTCGGGTCAGGTCGTGGGCTTAAAACCCCACGGTGACATTGATCATCTGAAAAAGAAGGGAAGAGTTCAATTTTCTTGTGGATTCTTTCGCAGACATCTCATGTGTCTAGCACAGTTGTACTCTGTCTAATAGTACCAATATAGCTAATAATGAAACAGGCCAGGCCAGACATACGAGGGTATCCTTAAAGCAAGTTGTCTCATATTACGTTCCCGGGACTGCGCATCGGTAGTCACAGTTATGCCTTGTGCACACGGCTATTCCATTTTTGAATACAAACCCCAATAGAGTGCTTATTTACATCTTTTTCTCTATGCCACCATCTAAGATACTCGTAATATTTCCGTCCATTAGGTGATTTCTTTTGTTTCTTTGTTAATTTATGGTTCCTCGTAAGGACGGGGTTCAATTGCGTTGCTGGATAGCGACGCGTATTTTGTCCAAATGGATCCTCCTAATATGAAGACTGGCCAAGAATTTCCAATTAGCCGTCCCAAGGAAGAGAACCTTCGCACATGGAGCTCCAAGAGTAATATTTTACAATTAGTGATGCTTTTCTTTAATGGTGAATTAGGTGATTAATTAAAATCCTAACCGCCTATTTTTTTTCTCTCTCTCTCGACCCAAAAAAATGAATGGGTTAATACCATGAAAACCCCATATCGCGACCCTCTCGAGAATTGCTTCGCTCTTGAGGGCTAATGGGTCGTCCCATCTGGTCGGACGCGGGCCTCTCCCAAGGCTCATCACCCAAATTGCAACGGAGGTATACGTAGTCGACCTTCAGTGTGGTCTAGTGACATGTGCTACGTGTGTATGCCAATGAGCCGCCATCAATCGTTTCGTGGATGGCACGATCGGAAACCCGATCGAATAGTCGGGAGTTTCTATTTAATTCTGCGAAAACCAGAGAAATGGGTTAGGGGACTTAGTCACGCCGACTATTAGAGTTGACGGCCTTTCGGTACCAAAGTTAATTGAAGTATCTAACATAAGATTTCATGCAGATAAGTGAGGTATAAATCCTAAATCTAGAAGTTCAAGCAGACATGAGTGACTACCCTAGCACTCACAATTAATAAAAGTAATGGTGCAAATCAAGAAACCAAGATATGCAGATACATCACATGAATACAACAAGGCATCTCTAGTAAGGCCTTATTAGCCTAGAGAAACATCAATCACAGCTCATGAATGATTTAGACATGATTTTGCTAATCAGGGACAAAGTCGTAATTTTGAGACGATTCGGGACGATTTGCTCGAAAAAAAGGCAAAATTGTCATTTCAAAATAAATCCAGAGTAAAAAGGCATCGAAAACATGTTTGGCCACCCAACTGACCCATCCCTTATTTTTTGACAATTTTTGAAATTTTTAGAAAGTGATTAACCCTTTAAGGGGTAAAATCGTTATTTTCTAAAAAAATAAAATGTGAAAATCTTAGACATAAGGTTTAACCATCCACTTGACTCATCGCCGAATACTAAGCAATTTCCACAAGTCATTGGAATATTGAAGACGATTTACCCTTTGAGGGGTAAAATCGTTGGTGCAACCTAAAATTAGGCCAATGGTATTATTAGGTCAATTAAATTAACTAACCTAACTTGAACCCTCACAAGTCCTACCAAATCGCAACTTAGGTTTTTTCGTGAAAAAATATTCAATCGGAGTCGCCACTAATCATTTACGGTATGTTGATTAGAAACCTATATAAAATAGCGGGGGAACTATTTTATCTCTACGAACTAGAGAAAATGAGTTTGGGGACTTGGTTACATTAATTAAAAAATTAATGCCCTTTCGGTACCCAATTTTCATGAAAGCTCCTTAGTTTGATGAATTGAATTTTTTGGATTTTCTTTTATTAAGTGCAAATGCTAATGCAGTCTAACTATATGACATGTGAGATGATATGACATGGCATAGTGGCAAGATGACGTGGCAAAGTGCATGACATGGCAGATATGCATGACATGGAAAACATGACTATGCAAGCTAAATTTTATGCTATGCAATGCAAATGACATTTTTTGTATTTTTTTGTTTATTTTTGGATTTATGAAAAATGAAATATAAAAGCTATCCTAAAATCAAGAGAAATGTGATCTAACTTAAGATAAGGATGGGATTTTTTGGGGATTTTTCAGGAATTTATTTAAGCACGAAAAAACAGAAAATTTGAACAAAAATAAACAATATTGCCCATAAAACACTTTGAAATCTGAAAATCCGATTTTATTCACAACATCCCCGTGATTAGGGTTAGCAAGTGAATATATTATAGAATAACCATCGTCCCTATATACATAGGGCAAAGCTTGAAATTCTATTTGGGAATTAGCAATCTGCCCCTCAAGATTGAGGGTTTGATATCTAATTCATATGTACGGGCACGATCGTACTTCGAGATCGAAGTCATATGTTGCCTTTAATGTACGTTTTCCGAAGGGGCAAGGCACAATTGAGAGCATGTTTTATGGGCAAGATTGTTTATTAAAGTGCAAACTTTATAAACAAAGCAAAACAAGCAAGCACGAAGAAAATAAAATGAAAAGAGTCCATTGAGCTTGGAATTTTCAAATGTTTAGAGGGATGACCGAAGATTATGAGATTGGGGTCCATCTTTCCTCTTTTTTAAATTCTTCTTTAGTTTTAGTTTGAGAAAAATTATCTTTAAAGATTGGAAAAGAATTATTCCGAATAATTCTCAAACAAATAAACATCCAAATCAAATCAAATCCTAATCTCTAATAACATTCACAATAATTGCAAGAGATAAGACAAGATGTGTATACCAAGTGATCATCCAACAACCTCAAATGTCATCGCAAACAAATCCAATGTCGCCAAATAAATCCAATTAATTATGGATAAAGAATTTTCACCAAAACATTCACTAGAGATAATCCTTAAGATCAAAAAGCACATCTAGGCTCATGAGAAAATGCCAATTAACTAGGAGCCAGAGTAATCCAAACGAGCACAAAAGTTCAAGGCAATAATTATACTCCACTACGTATAACAAGTTCGGTCATCAGAGTGCATGCATGTTGAAAAAAAAAATCTGTTGTATTAATCCTAAGCAACATAAAATTCAATTCATGGACAAACTTGTCTTCCAAAGAGTAAACAGATTTTTGCATCAAGAACACCAACTTCCCGTGCGAGCATGAATTTGATAAGAAGGTTTAAAATCCTCGCTTGCTTTAATTGCAGATCAATGTGTTCAGAGGGATCCAAGATGCAAATTTCCAAGACATGCATGGACTAGCAATTAAAAGTGAAGAGTAAATTACCACTTTGGCAAATTTCCGATGCTCTCAGGCTAGGATCCACGCATAAAGACTTGCGCTCTTAAACCCGATTCACCACCAAAATATTCTGAACAATGAGTCGGATAGCAACTCAATTTGATATGCGTTGGCTCCGACGGTGGTCGATGATGAGCAGGACTGATCGGTGAGGAGCCGAGCTGGTTCACAAGGACTGTTGGATGGCTGAGGACAGCGCTGGACAGTGAGGCCACTTCGCGTACGGAGGGGGACAATCGATCCTTTGACGACGGATGATGGTGCTTGATCACGTACGCATCACTGGAGCTCCGCTGGTTGAGGAATATGTCTCGTGGGACCTTTCTTTAGCTCTCAAGAGCCGAAAATTCTGATCATCCTGTTTTAACGGGAGTGAAGTCCTGTATATATATAAAATTTGGCGAGAAGAGCCCTAGTACAGGTAGGAGTTGTGAATGGCCGTTGGATTCGTAATCCTAGTCGAGGTGGAACCGTTAGATCAAATTCTTTGAATCTCAAGGAGTCCTGACAAAAGACTTGGTTATTTTAGTTAAATAAAGATAGAGTTTTAATTTCCTAAAACCCTAATCTCCACAAGCTAAAATTCTATTGCCATTCAAGATACGATTCTTCTTAACAAACTGAAAATTTTAATCTCCAAAGAATCCTAACTTAGCAAAACACCTATGAATTTTCGGCCAAGGCATAGGGCATCATGAGCTGGCTGAATTTTTCATTCTATGGGCCACAATTTTAAAGTCAACTTCGGGGCTTAATTAATCAAAGTGAGTAACTCATTAAAAGGCTTTAACAAAAATGGGCATATTAACCCTGCAACGGAGTCCAAGCCATGATGGAATTCGCCAACCCCCATGTAATTGCCTCATCCGAAATTTGCAAACTGAATTATGGGCTCCCAATTTTCGGGTTTAATTAAGGTTTACTCCAAATAATAGACATTAGAGTTAAAAGCCTTAATTAAATAATAAAGTTCAAGTGGACCAGAATTAGCATGAAACTAGGTCCAATTAGCTTAATAAATTCGGCACCCCTCTACATGAATCAAAATCTTCAAACTGAATTCACTCCAGTCACTCGTCAAAATTAAGCATCCCTTGCCTCATCTCTAACCTTAAATGCAAATGACTGACAGAAAATAAATATGCAATGCATGAGAATTTATTTTTACGAGAATTACAATTAACCCTCATTTTATGAATGGATTTTCTAAAATCAAAATTTAGGTGTCAACAATCGTCATTTTGGATTACACGAGAGAAAAGTCCCAAAAATGACAACAATCCATTGTTTGTGGTCATTCTTCCATTTTTGGGAGTTTCTGGAATTTGTAGGAATTTTTGTAAATTTTCCTACATTTTTCTTTGAATTTTTCTTCAATTTTTCATTTTTTTTGAATTTTTCTGGAATTTTTTTTTCTGATTTTTTATTCTAGAAAACCTTATTCTTTTTTTTTTTTAAGGAGGTCGAGCTGGGTTGACGAACCTGGCCCAGCGTGCGCAAGACCCATTTAGTCTCCGCGCGGGCCACGTAGGCCCAAAGAATAGTCGGCCGGCCATTCTGCATTTTTTAATTTTTTTTAAATTTTCAAAAATTCATTTTATTAAACAATTATTCAAAAATATAATTATTGTTTAGACGGTCCACGTGGCCAACTATGGATCATCCAATCGTTCCATAGGATCCTTTTGCGTAGACAACTTTGCTGACGTGGCTGCCACGTGTCCTGCCATCTGGCGCCACGTCAGTGCTCCGTCAGCGTTGACCAGGGTCAACGGTGCCGGAGAAGATGATCGGCGCCGGC
This sequence comes from Rhodomyrtus psidioides, assembly GCA_021437785.1. NCBI lineage: Eukaryota > Viridiplantae > Streptophyta > Magnoliopsida > Myrtales > Myrtaceae > Rhodomyrtus > Rhodomyrtus psidioides. The sequence continues at coordinate 35,149 of JAILYB010000338.1, forward strand.
GTTCTCTTGCTAGCACCTTGCCGGAAGGCCATATTTCGGCCATCCGACATTCGATTGACCTGAAATTTACCCCAAAATGCTCCTAATGAGCTCCTCTACAACATATGTCATCCTCAACATAGCAGAATCAAGCTGGCCTAGGTCACCTGCTCCGACCAAAGCTATCCTCTGGCGAGAATCTGTTCAAGTTTTTCTACACACATTCTAGCTAGTGTAGTCCATTGGGAGGCATCTTAGTAGATTAAGGGAACTTACCTGGCCATCCTATGCTCTCGGCGATCGTCCGTCGGAGGTCGGTTGCTCACAGCTTCGGTGAGGCTCGGGCATGGATTCGGCCACGCAATTTTCGACCCAATTAATGCAAGGAAAAGACAAAACCAGGCGTAGAAAACATTCGTAACTCAAACTTGGTTCGTCTGGGATGGTGGTGGCGACGCGCGACGATGGTGACGGTGACGATCTCAGCCTCTTCGCTCTCTCCTTCGCCGAAACTTGCTTTCTCTCCTCTCTGCCTCCTTCCCCGGTCGTCCCCCTCAAACCTCCATGGCTGACCCCACTCTCTCTATCTCCCTCTCTCCTTTATTAGTGGCGCCGTCCCACTTTCGCTAATGGAGTCTCCGTCCCCCCACTATTCATGGTCTCCTATTAACGCTCTGCTTGGTGTTTGGTGGGGCTTCTCTGTCCATTCACTGCGCACGAAGAGGAGGAGCAAGAAGAAGGCGTTCTACTTGAGTCAACTGGGTTGACTGGGTCGGATCAACTCGACCCAGTTCCGCATTTTCTTCAACGTCCAAATGAGCCAAAATCATAGAATTGATTCGACAATCTGACTCTAGGATACGCACTTCATCTAAAAAAGTGAGTTTTGTGAAAAATTTGTTCAGATAAGTACAAAAACCTCAAATTCTTAAGAGTGACCCAAGTATGAAATTCCCCAAATTGAGGCCCTTAATTGTTGTGAAAATTCTCCTATATTTTGATTCTGACAAAATCTTCAAATAGAAATTGTTTAATGAAATGTAATGCAGGAAGAATGAGTAAGCAGCAGGTTGAGTGATTCAAATTCTGTCGCGCTGACCAAGGGTCAGATGGAAGCGTTTCTGACGAAGGGTCAGATGGAAGCGCTTTTGACGAAGGGTCAGATGCAAGCGCTTCTGATGAAGGGTCAGATGGAAGTGCCTCTGACGAAGGGTCAGATGGAAGCGCTCTTGACGAAGGGTCAGATGGAAGTGCCTCTGATGAAGGGTCAGACGGAAGTGCTTCTGACGTAGGGTCAGATGGAAGTGCTTCTGTTTCAAGGGTCAGATGGAGGTGCCCCTGACGATCTAAACAGTGACGGATGGATCACATCAAATCTCTGTATTACCATTCAGTGCCAACTAATCTAACCCACGTATGGCAAGTTTCCGATCAAGGCAAGTGATACTCAATTATCATGATATTCCCTCTAATCAATTAAGGGATTTTCTATAATGAGATATCATCTTCTAAGGAATATATCCTTGGGAATCAACTCAAACTTATTACACTTATGGAAGATGGAGATTCAGTTGCATGGGCGATTGAATCAGAAGGGTTCAATGTCTTACCCAACGGTCTACATATCTTCTGAAGATACAGTCTCGTTCAATCACGATTGATGACGTCCAATCAAGGATTGAAGAGCGATCCCTTGGCTGGAATCTAACGGCTAGTTCGGAGGCAGGTGAGTATAAAGAGGAATCATGATGGACTAAAGGGAGGACGTGAACAACAATCCAAAGTGCAAGGATAATTTGAGTTTCATCCAAAGAGTATTATGTGTACCCAAAATCCTTCACTCTGAAAATCTGTGCGAGAGAGAAACAAAATACTTGAGTGGTTGTAATCCTCTTGATTCTTCATAGTGAAATCCAGCCAATCGGCTGTCATCGTGGAAGAGTGGACGTAGGCTTGAACTAAGCCGAACCACTATAAATATCGTGTGCAATATTCTCTTCTCTAAACTTTTACCCTTGCGTTTAGATTTTCTGCACACTATTATACGGTTCTTGTTCCTAATCGTACACTGAACTTTATTCATTCCGCGAGAAATTTCAATTTTGTTCAGAATCTCCTATTCACCTCCTCTAGGAGATATTGCTAGATACATCAATTGGTATCAGAGCAGGTTGCTCATTTTACCAAGTGTTTATTGACTTCAGAGTTAACGATCTACTATGTCTAGCAATCACTCTTCAGGAACAAGCGATTCGCACTTTGCCAACAAGCCACCATACTTTGATGGAAATGATTACAATATGTGGAGTAACAAGATGAAGTGGTTCTTCAAAGCCTATGATGATCTGATGTGGGATGTCGTTACAAATGGAATAGTTCCTGCAAATGCTACAAATCCAACCTCTGCTGACGGAGTAAATACTATCACAACAATGACTGATGCTGAAAAGGCTAAAAGAAAAGGCCTTGATTCTAAAGCTGTCAATGCTCTCTTTTGTGCCTTATCTACTCCTCTTTATAATCGTGTCTCAGAGGAAGAATCTTCTAAGGCAATATGGGATAGACTTCATGTTACCTTTCAAGGAACAAATCGTGTGAAAGAAACAAAGCTCAGTGTCTTACTAAGTGACTATGAAGCATTCGAAATGAAACCTGATGAATCTATTGCAGATATGATAGACAGGTTTCAGACTCTGGCAAGTGGACTTGCAAGACAAGGTGCACCTATCGCTGAACCAATGCAAGTCAGGAAGATACTACGTGGACTCACAGATGATTGGAATTACATCAAGCCATCAATTCAAGAATGCCAAACAATCAGACCACTCTCGGTGGATGAGCTAGTCGGAACTTTGCAATCCTATGAAACAGAACGAGCAAACAAAAAGGGAGAACAGAAAGGTAAAAAATCTATTGCCTTAAAAAATGAAATTAATCAATATTTTTCTGATACAGATGATGAAGATGAGGATGATGAAGAATTAGCCCTCATGGTCAAGAAATTCAGGAAGATGGCTCGGAAAGGCCGAAACATCAAAGGAAAGAAACCTTTGAAAAAGAGTGATGTAAAAATACCAAGCAACGACTCTCAAGATAGCAAAGACGTGATCTGCTTCCACTGTAAGAAGGCAGGACATATCAAACCAAACTGCCCAACTTTGAAGAAGGACAAACTCAAGTATGAGAAGTACAAGAAGGCTCTAAAGGCAGAAACCTTAAGTGATTCTGATGAAAGCGAAAATGATTATGCAAACATCTGTCTTATGGCCGAATCAGATTCAAATTCAGATTCAGAAACTGAGGTATGTTCATCTGAACTCCCTGATGAAGTTATTGAATATATTGATGAATTGTGTAGAAACTACAAAGAAGCTCTTGAGAAAGTTTCTTGTTTGAAAAAGGAAAATGCTTCATTAAAACAACAGAATTTGTCTCAAAAAGAAAAAATTGATTTTTTACAACAAGAGTTTCACCAGATGAAAGAAAATCATGATTTAGTTTCAAAAGAAAATGCTTGCTTGAAAGAAAAAGGTTCTGACATATCAAAAAAGTTTTCACAAAGCTCAGCAACTCTGAATAGCATTATTTTAAAACAAATACCCTTCAATGACCGATCTGGGTTAGGTTTTAAAAGGGAAAGTAGCCAAAGAAATATCTTTAAAACTGAATTTCGAAAACCAACGTTTTACGATTACAAGCATCATTTTCATAAGCATTTCACTAGATCCAACATTTGACAACCTTGTGTGAATTGTGGTGATCCTAGCCATACTAAGGATTACTGCGAGAAAATTTTGAGACATATTAAAAGGTCTAAATATACTAACACAGAAGGACCCAAGAAAACATGGGTACCAAAGAAATAGTAAGTTGGTTATTTATTGCAGGTACCAAAGAGAAGGAAGAACAAGTGCTTTCTGGATAGTGGTTGTTCAAGTCACATGACTGGAAATCCAGATGTATTTATATCTTTCTCAGATTGTGATGGAAGAAGCGTGTTGTTTGGAGGAAAGAACAAGGGAAAGGTCATCGGCAAAGGAAATGTAAAGATTGGGAATCTGACCGTTAAAGATGTCTCTCTAGTCAAAGGATTGAACTACAACTTGATTTCTGTAAGTCAACTCTGTGACTTTGGATATGATATTTGGTTCCAAGATCTAAAATGCACAAGTATGAGCAAGGATAAGAAGCAATCCTTCACGGGAAGAAGGCATGGGAACATTTATCTTTTAGATATTAATGCTGACTGTAAACTTACTAAATGTCTTATTTCTATTAAGGATGAATCTGAACTTTGGCACAGAAAGTTAGGTCATATTAGTGTAAAACATATTTCAAAATTTTCCAAGAAGGGACTTGTTCGAGGACTACCTCAAACTAAATTTGAGAAAAGTGGACTATGTCATGTATGCACACTGGGTAAGCAGGTAAGAAGTTCTTTTAAATCCTTAAATCAAGTTTCCACTAAGCATTGTCTGCAACTACTTCATATGGACATCTTCGGACCAAATAGAATTCTAAGCATTGGAGGTAAGAGATATTGCCTTGTCATAGTTGATGACTTCTCTAGATTTACATGGGTTTCATTTCTTGCTCACAAAAGTGAAGCTTTCATATCCTTCTCAAAGTTTGCTAAAAGAATTCAAAATGAAAAGGGTTACACCATTTCCAGTTTGAAAACGGATCATGAGGGAGAATTTGAAAATCAAAGTTTCTCAGATTTTTGTACTAATTTCGGAATTCAGCATAACTTCTCTGCACCTTATACTCCTCAACAAAATGGGGTAGTAGAAAGGAAAAACAGATCTTTGCAAGAAATGGCCAGAACTCTTCTCATTGAGAGTAAAATTGCCTCTAACTTTTGGGCTGAGGCCGTCTCAACAGCATGTTATATCTTAAATCGAATTTCCCTCAGACCTTTTTCTGAAAAAACTCCCTATGAATTTTTCAAAGAAAGAAAGCCTGATGTTGCATACTTTCATGTGTTCGGTTGCAAATGCTTTATTCTAAAGAATGCAAATGATCGAGTTGGAAAGTTTGATGAGAGATCAGATGAAGGATTTTTCTTGGGATATTCAACAACTAGCAAAGCCTACAGAGTCTACAACAAATACACTCGTGCTGTTGAGGAATCAATGAACATCAAGTTCGATGAAAGCTACCAGGATGATGAAACTGAATTCATTCAAATGCATACACTTTATCAAGTCATGAACTCACGAGCAGACTCAGATGTGAATACGGGTTCGGAGAATGCTCAGAAGGAAACTTCCTCAGTTGAAGAAAGACTAGAAGATGAACAGAATGTATCCAAAATATCCTCAAATGATGACCTTGACAAGAACTGGAAGCATAAGTCAAGTCATCCAAAGGAACTTATAATAGGCAGCATAAGTGATGGGGGTAAAGACAAGACCCAAATTCAAACAAGCAATGAGCAACATCGCCTTGGTATCTGAATTAGAGCAAAAAAGGATTGAAGATGCATTAGCAGATGAAAACTGGATAAATGCAATGCAGGAAGAACTACATCAGTTCAAGGTCAACAATGTTTGGGAACTGGTCAATCATCCCAAAAATCGTCCAGTAATTGGAACAAAATGGGTATTTAGAAACAAACTTGATGAGAAAGGAAAAGTTATAAGAAACAAAGCAAGACTTGTAGCAAAGGGATACTCTCAAGAAGAAGGGATAGATTACGATGAAACCTACGCACCGGTTGCCAGGTTAGAAGCCATTAGGCTATTTCTTGCTTATGCATGTTACAATGACTTCAAACTTTTTGAGATGGACGTGAAAAGTGCCTTCCTAAACAGCTACATCAAAGAAGAGGTATATGTTGAACAACCTCCTGGCTTCGAAGAACTTAAAGAAAAGGATCTGATATATGTCTTAAAAAAGGCACTCTATGGATTGAAATAAGCACCCCGTGCCTAGTATGAAAGGTTAAGTAACTTTTTATCCCAACACAGTTTCACTAAAGGTAATGTAGACACCACTCTTTTCATTCAAAGAAAAAGTAAAGATATCCTTTTAGTTCAAATTTATGTTGATGATATTATATTCGGCTCCTCTAATGAACGTCTCTGCAAGAAATTTTCTAAAGCAATGCAGGATGAATTTGAGATGAGTATGATGGGAGAATTACGGTTCTTTCTTGGTCTTCAAATTCATCAATCTCAGAAAGGAACATTCATATTTCAAGAGAAATATGCATTGGAAATAGTGAAGAAGTTTGGTCTGGAGAATGGCAAGAAGACAGAAACTCCTATGTCTCACTCCTCTAAATTAGATAAAAATGAAGATGGAAAGGAAGTTGATCCCAAACTATATCGAAGTATGATTGGATCATTACTGTATCTCACAGCTTCAAGACCAGACATTCTATATAGTGTCTGCTTATGTGCAAGATTTCAATCAAGCCCAAGAGAATCACACCTATCAGCAGTCAAGAGAATAATCAAATACATAGGGACTTATCCCAACTATGATTTGTGGTACTCTAAATCTTCTGATTTTATACTAAGGGGATATTCAGATGCAGATCTTGCAGGTTGTAAAGTTGATAGAAAAAGTACAGCTGGAACCTGTCAGCTCATGGGAAACATACTTGTCTCATGGTATTCAAAGAAGCAAAATACAGTAGCACTCAATACAGCTGAAGCAGAATATGTATCTCTTGGAAGTTGCTGCACTCAAATACTTTGGCTAAAACAGCTGCTCAAAGACTATGGTGTTGAAGAATCAACAGTGAAAATTCTATGTGACAACACAAGTGCCATAAATCTCACAAAGAATCATGTACTTCACTCAAGAACAAAGCATATTGAGATCAAACATCACTTCATACGTGATCATGTTCAGAACGGTGATGTTAACATTCAATACATTGATACGAAAAATCAACTTGCAGATATTTTTACAAAACCTCTTGATAAACAGAGTTTTAATTTTATTAGAAATGAATTATCCATCATTAACCTTCCTTCTTAAGCATACCTTAGAACAAGGAGCATCAGAAGGAACGTCAGAAGGAGCTTCAGAAGGAACGTCAGAAGGAACGTCAGAAGGAGTATCAGAAGGAGCATCAGAAGGAGCATCAGAAGGAGCGTCAGAATGAGTGTCAGAAGGAACGTCAGAAGGAGCGTCAAAAGGAACGTCAGAAGGAGCGTCAGAAGGAGCATAAGAAGGAACGTCAGAAGGAGCATCAGAAGGAGCATCAGAAGGAGCATCAGAAGGAACGTCAAAAAGGCGCGTAAGAAGAAATTCACACTTTTGTTGACACATAAATTTTGATTTTTCCTTGATCATTTATTTTGCATAAAAAATTAGGAATTAATTTTAGTTCCTACAAAAAATAATCATATCATTTTTTGCATTTATTTTTAGCATCATATTGCATTGCATTGCATTTACATTCAATCGGATCGGCGGTGGAAAATGAATTGAAATCGACAAGCGGTGAACCAAAGCTCAAAAAGCAAAATTCAGCTAGCTAGGGGGGCAATTCCAAAAAAAAAAGAGAAAGAAAGAAAGGTCTATTTAATGTTCAATTTGGGAAAAAGCCTTTTAATTAAAAATGCCCATTAATTAAGAAAAAAGGCTTTGTAGACATAATATTTTCTCTCCGGATCAATTTGCAATTATCTCAAAGTTGAGGGACAATTGTGGAAATAATGAAAATAACACCAAACCCTAGCTCACTATTATAAATATATGCCTTAGGGTTCACATTAGAGGAAGGCCACCAAAAATTCTTATACGGCATTCACAGTTTCTATGAAAAGAGAGAGAGAGAGAGCAGAAGCTTTCATGTTGAAGACATTCGTTCAGAAAAAAAAAAAATTCAAGATTCCCATTAGAGACACAAGCTTGAAAGAGAGAACGACAAGGAATGGTTCACGGTGGAACTCTTGGAGGCCGAGACGCCCACATTGGCGCTTCAAATCATCATCCCCACGACCAAGCTATATGAAAGCATCGACAATTCCTTCACCGCTGCTGCACCTGTACGCTGCTGCACCTGTAGGCTTTCTAGCAAATTCAGTGTACGACTTTATCCATAAAATCCCACTTGTCCCTGTGATATCAAGCGGATGATGATTGTTCCATCAAGCCCATTGTAGTCCTTTTTCCTTTGAATTCCACGATCAATGAAAGCTGAATTTGTCTTCCTCTAGCTTTCGTCCTGACATGACAATGCCATTGTGGGTTTGGTGACTTTATCTAGTGCAAAGCAAAGAATTTTTTTTACAAGAAAACTTGGACGTCGAAGACTGGGGATCCTGAGGGAGAAGAGTACATCACGTTACTTCACTGTGGACTCCCTCATCGTTGGTCACCGAGCATAACCATCCGCACCAATGACTACTGCAAATGTCGCCTTCGATTGAGCTGTAGTGCGCCAAGTTACCGTCCAAGGAGTCCTAGCACAACTGCAAAGTGTGGATCTCGAATTAGGAGGGTAATCTTTGGACAAACAACTTTGGGTACGAAGAAGCTGATTTTTTGGCATTCTATTGTTCGATAAGGTGCAGATTTTTTGACTCAATTCGAGGTAATCTCTATATATTTTTGTAGGTTTGATTTGATGACGTTTTGAGTTGAAAAACAAATTGCTTTGCCACTGTTCACATGATGCTGTTTTACATGTTGTTTTCGCCCAAATCAAAGCTGCGTGCGCATGTTTCTTGCTATTGTCTCATGCAAAATTTTGTCAGGACTTGATGAGTGAATCCTTGAATTATGTGGTGATTTTTTTGTATGTTTTGGCGCCACAATCGGATAAAGATCGAACCTTTTTTTAGAAATTCAAAGAATATCTTTTTCTATCTAAAACATAAAACCTAATCTTTAACAAAAGAATCTCGGATTTAGTCAATCTGACCTATCACCGTTTAGGTCTGATTTGCTATTTCCGAAAGACCAATTTTTCATTCGAGATTCCGATTGTTTTTTTGGAAAATACGAAAATGGAATCATGGTCGTGATTTGCTGTGGATATTGCTGATGGACAATTATCTTGATTTGATTTGCCGCGTTCTGAACTTTCTTGAAAATTTTAGTAAGATACGGTTTCTTAGAAATCCTATCTAATTGGAATTTCTTAGGGAGATAAGGTTTCTCATTAAGCTTTAAGCATATAAATCAAGATAATAAAATCTTCAGGATATCCACCATATTGATCGAAAATTCAAAAGGAAAGGGAGAAAATCACATCCATGTATATCTTGTCATTTTAGCATAGCATATCTCATGCATATCTCATCTCTTGCCTATCACGCATCTCGTATTTTCGAATATCACCTCATATATTCCATATTTTTGAAATTCTCTAGCATATTTTTAAATTATATTGCCGAAAATAAACAAAAAATACAAAAAATAGCATTCACATTACATATTATTTAGCTTGCCATGTCATGCATCCTTGCCACGTCATCATGCCATGCATCCTTGCCACGTCATCATGCTATGCATCCTTGCCATGTCATTATACCATGTCATTTTGCTATGTCATTAGTATCATGTTTAGGGTATTCATGCTAGGTGAGTCTAATTGCTTGGTTGATTTTCTTGAATTAGAAGTCGCATGCTACTTAGTCTAATTTTTCCCATGTTATATGTAGTCCTTGCATGATCAGTTTAGTTAATTGCATTTTGTCCCATCGAATTGCCTTGCGTTGTCATTCTTCCTGCATGTTTTAATCAATTAGTTAAACTTTGCATATAGGGAAACACGACCTTAACTGTATGTGACTTGCATTGCATCCCTTTATTTGGTCATCTATTCATGTCATTGTATTTGTGTTTGTTCGTTCATGCATCTATGTCATTCATGTATTGCATATAAAAAAAGAAAATCCCAAAAAAGGAAACACCTCATTTGGGCTTCAAAATTGATTCAATTTGAGTCGTTAATTTAGGACATCTCACATGGAAGTAAGGTACCGAAAGGGCATTAGTTTTAATTAACTAGTGTAATCAAGTCCCCGAATCCACAATCTCTGGTTCGTAGAAGTAAAATGGCTCTCCCGCTGTTTTACTTAGGTTTCTAATCAACCTACCAAAAATGATTAGTGGCGACTCCAAATCTAAATCATTTTCAATTAATTTAAGTTGCGATTTGGTAGGGCTTGGGAGAGTCCGTATTAGGTTAGTCGTCAAAATTAACCTGATAATCCATTAGCCTAGAATTAATTTTTTTTAGGTCGCGACAACTTTCTTTTAAAAAGGTTAGTTATCACTAAAGATTTTTTTTTGGGTAAGTTCCTCATATAAATAGACATCTCCAAATATCTGATTGACGGTGAATATTTGTTCTATTAAAAGAATTTCTTTTTCTTCTTTCTTTAGAAAATCAAAATTCTCTCTTTTGTTTCCAAAAATAACCACCTCGTTTATAAAAACACTGAACCGTCGCCTCTGTTCTCTCACTTTCAAAATTTCTCTCAAAATCAAAACCCTAAGACCGTGTTCGAAGTCTCTCGCTCTCGATTTCCTCCTTCAAACAACACTCTTTCACTCAAAGTTTTAAACTTTCTACGCATCAATGGCTCCAAAATCAGCCTCTGACTCGAAGAAGATGCTTCAGTCGAAGAGAAAGTTTTCTGCCTCAACTGCAAGTGACGCGGAACTCACAGAAACCCAAATCAACGAACAGCGCGAAGCTCTTCGTCTGTCAAAAGGTCTGTCTCTGTCTGCCTTTGAAGGAAAAGAATCTATGGCTCATTCTATTAAACCAATGTACGATAGGATTAAGGCTGCAGGAGATTTTGGTAACGAACTTAGACAATTGCTGAAGACTCATTATTTCGATAGTGAGAGAGACCTATTGGAGTTTCTTAGCTTGCCTGGGAAAATCGTTGAACCAATTGCTGTAGAAAAACCTGCATCAGTCTCTAGAAAAGGAAAGGAGAAAGTGGCAGAGACAAGCATGAAACGAAAACCATCCCCAATTAGACCTGGCGGTACGAAGGCAAAGGTAGAAGATGATGATGACATTCTGTTCAATGACTTTATGAAAAATATAGGCTTTATTTTGGATAAAAGCTTTCCTGATCCCTTGTTCCAGAATCAGGCTCACAAAGAAAGGTTTGAAGTAATGAAACATAGATGTATTATACCTCAAAGGGTATTTGAGTTAAAGTACTTTGACAGCAATGTCATCTATCTGAGGAAGCATCTAGAAAAGGTGAAGATAGATCACTTTATAACTAAGGGAGGCTACACTTTTCCTGATTTGGTTGCTTACTTCTAATCAAATCTTCAGTTTGTCAACTTCAACTCTCTGGCTTTCACAGTCAAAAGAAAGCAGTATTTTCTGACTGTTGATGAATTGGCTGCAATCATGGGAACCAGAAAGGGAGATTTCAAACCCTTAGATATCACTGCAGGTGAAGCTTTCTGCTTCCTGACTGGAAAATCGAGTTTCTCAAGGGAATCAAAGTCACATATTGCCTACACAGACTTTCCCCTGAAACATATCATAATGCACAAGGTGATCATCGAATGTCTCAGACCCAAAGCAGCATCAAAGACAGATATATCAAAGTACGAGGCAAAGCTGTTATGGTGAATCTTAACAGGTCAGAGGATCTCCCTTGCTCATACAATACTATTACACATGTACAGATCAGCTCTCAAGCCAAAGGGCCAACTTCCTTATGCCGCCCTGATCTTCAACATAATCAACTATTTTAAGATTGATGGCCTAGGTGCCTTTATCAATCAGGAAACTCCTCTGATGACTGCTGGAGAGACTATGGTAACAAAGATGTGGTACAAAATGACTCCTGCTGGATGGAGAATAAAGAACAATGAACCAGTCATTGTGGACTTCGAGGAAGAGTCAAAGCAGAAATCTCCAAAGAAGAGAAAAGTCATGGCTGTTAAGGGGCAACAAACAGAAAGTCCTGCTGATAAGGACTCAGACGCAAGTGAGGAAGAAACAGGGGAATATGATTCTGAAGCCACTCAATCTCGAGGTGGATCAGATAAAGATGGTGAGTTTGAAAATCATAGTGCTGCGGGAGATGAGGAAGAAGGAGATGAAACAGGAATACAACCACAAGAAAAAGTTTTATATCCCTGTGATCTGACTGAGGAAGAATTCCTCACAATGTGGAATGAGGAGCAAGCTGCACGATTTGAGGATGACACAGAGTATGACATCCAAATTGTCAACTGTAATCATGAGCAATTGCTAGCACAAGTTTTAGCAACGTTGGCGTCAAAAGAACAAGAGGAAGAACAAGATGACATTGGAGCTTACTCTGTCTCTTCCACCAGGGGAACAATTCACAAAGATGCTGCAAGTCTAGCTTCAGCAATTGCCCGAGAAGATTAATTGTCCAGTGCACAGTCCATTCCAATGGATATTGATGAGGAAATAGTCTCCGTGCCAAGCTCAAAGGACAAAGGGAAAAGAGCTATAATTCAGGGGGAGAAAGAGCCTGTGCCTGTTACATCAGATGTATTTCTCACTGAAGTCCTAGCTTCTCAAGCTTTCACCAAGGCATAAACTGAGGGGGAGACTCAAGAACCTGCACCTTCCAAACCACAAATGGAACTTCAAGTGCATTTTGAAAATCTTCAAAATACTGTTCTTCAGACAATGGCTGCAATGGAAACAAGATTTGATCAGAAAATGAAGGTTTTTGAACAGAAGACAGATAGGAAGCTGCAGGGTTTGACTAGTCAGGTGACTAAGCTGGAAAAGTCACTTGATCTCTATGGGAGAATGTTTTGTGCTGAAATTGCTAACATACCTACATACACACTGGTCAGAACGGACAGAACATCTTCAAACATGCCATCTTCTCAAGCTGTGAAAGATCATGCTCAGATGGTGGGAAGAAGCTCTGAAGGACCTTCCCGAGTGGAGACTGATAATGAGCCTGAAGAACATCTCTCTTCTTAAAAACTCTTATTTCATTTTCTATTCATATAGGACGCAGTATTTTTTTTAAGGACCTTCTTATACACATTTCTTTCTGATGTTGACAAAAAGGGGGAGAAGTTGAATTTACTTTTATGCAGTACTTTTATGCAGTCTCATTAGATTACCCCTTATTATATTTCAATTTAGAGGAAAGGGGGAGAAGACCTAACTTACTTTTTGCAGGACAATCTTACTCTGATCATGCTCTCCTATGAGAGAACACTTTCATTACAGGATCTCTAATGTTGGTTACCTGCATGAGTAAATATGATGCTCATTCATTGTTATTTTATCACTGGTTAATTTTCCTTTAATCACTCATTTGTAATTTACAACTGGAGAAGTTTTGTCACCATCAAAAAGGGGGAGATTGTTGTGGAAATTCTCCTATATTTTGATTCTGACAAAATCTTGAAATAGAAATTGTTTAATGAATTGTAATGCATGAAGAATGAGTAAGCAGCAGGTTGAGTGATTCAAATTCTGTCGCGCTGACCAAGGGTCAGATGGAAGCGTTTCTGACGAAGGGTCAGATGGAAGCACTTTTGACGAAGGGTCAGATGCAAGCGCTTCTGATGAAGGGTCAGATGGAAGTGCCTCTGACGAAGGGTCAGATGGAAGCGCTCTTGACGAAGGGTCAGATGGAAGTGCCTCTGATGAAGGGTCAGACGGAAGTGCTTCTGACGTAGGGTCAAATGGAAGTGCTTCTATTTCAAGGGTCAGATGGAGTTGCCCCTGACGATCTAAACAGTGACGGATGGATCACATCAAATCGCCGTATTACCATTCAGTGCCAACTAATCTAACCCACGTATGGCAAGTTTCCGATCAAGGCAAGTGATACTCAATTATCCTGATATTCCCTCTAATCAATTAAGGGATTTTCTATAATGGGATATCATCTTCTAAGGAATATATCCTTGGGAATCAACTCAAACTTATTACACTTATGGAAGATGGAGATTCAGTTGCATGGGCGATTGAATCAGAAAGGTTCAATGTCTTACCCAACGGTCTACATATCTTCTGAAGATACAGTCTCGTTCAATCACGATTGATGACGTCCAATCAAGGATTGAAGAGCGATCCCTTGGCTGGAATCTAACGGCTAGTTCGGAGGCAGGTGAGTATAAAGAGGAATCATGATGGACTAAAGGGAGGACGTGAACAACAATCCAAAGTGCAAGCATAATTTGAGTTTCATCCAAAGAGTATTATGTGTACCCAAAATCCTTCACTCTGAAAATCTGTGCGAGAGAGAAACAAAATACTTGAGTGGTTGTAATCCTCTTGATTCTTCATAGTGAAATCCAGCCAATCGGCTGTCATCGTGGAAGAGTGGACGTAGGCTTGAACTAAGCCGAACCACTATAAATATCGTGTGCAATATTCTCTTCTCTAAACTTTTACCCTTGCGTTTAGATTTTCTGCACACTGTTATACGGTTCTTGTTCCTAATCGTACACTGAACTTTATTCATTCCGCGAGAAATTTCAATTTTGTTCAGAATCTCCTATTCACCCCCCTCTAGGAGATATTGCTAGATACATCAATTGGTATTAGAGCAGGTTGCTCATTTTATCAAGTGTTTATTGACTTCAGAGGTAACGATCTACTATGTCTAGCAATCACTCTTCAGGAACAAGCGATTCGCACTTTGCCAACAAGCCACCATACTTTGATGGAAAGGATTACAATATGTGGAGCAACAAGATGAAGTGGTTCTTCAAAGCCTATGATGATCTGATGTGGGATGTCGTTACAAATGGAATAGTTCCTGCAAATGCTACAAATCCAACCTCTGCTGACGGAGTAAATACTATCACAACAATGACTGATGCTGAAAAGGCTAAAAGAAAAGGCCTTGATTCTAAAGCTGTCAATGCTCTCTTTTGTGCCTTATCTACTCCTCTTTATAATCGTGTCTCAGAGGAAGAATCTTCTAAGGAAATATGGGATAGACTTCATGTTACCTTTCAAGGAACAAATCGTGTGAAAGAAACAAAGCTCAGTGTCTTACTAAGTGACTATGAAGCATTCGAAATGAAACCTGATGAATCTATTGCAGATATGATAGACAGGTTTCAGACTCTGGCAAGTGGACTTGCAAGACAAGGTGCACCTATCGCTGAACCAATGCAAGTCAGGAAGATACTACGTGGACTCACAGATGATTGGAATTACATCAAGCCATCAATTCAAGAATGCCAAACAATCAGACCACTCTCGGTGGATGAGCTAGTCGGAACTTTGCAATCCTATGAAACAGAACGAGCAAACAAAAAGGGACAACAGAAAGGTAAAAAATCTATTGCCTTAAAAAATGAAATTAATCAATATTTTTCTGATACAGATGATGAAGATGAGGATGATGAAGAATTAGCCCTCATGGTCAAGAAATTCAGGAAGATGGCTCGGAAAGGCCAAAACATCAAAGGAAAGAAACCTTGGAAGAAGAGTGATGTAAAAATACCAAGCAACGACTCTCAAGAAAGCAAAGACGTGATCTGCTTCCACTGTAAGAAGGCAGGACACATCAAACCAAACTGCCCAACTTTGAAGAAGGACAAACTCAAGTATGAGAAGTACAAGAAGGCTCTAAAGGCAGAAACCTTAAGTGATTCTGATGAAAGCGAAAATGATTATGCAAACATCTGTCTTATGGCCGAATCAGATTCAAATTCAGATTCAGAAACTGAGGTATGTTCATCTAAACTCCCTGATGAAGTTATTGAATATATTGATGAATTGTGTAGAAATTACAAAGAAGCTCTTGAGAAAGTTTCTTGTTTGAAAAAGGAAAATGCTTCATTAAAACAACAGAATTTGTCTCAAAAAGAAAAAAAATTAATTTTTTACAATAAGAGTTTCACCAGATGAAAGAAAATCATGATTTAGTTTCAAAAGAAAATGCTTGCTTGAAAGAAAAAGGTTTTGACATATCAAAAAAGTTTTCACAAAGCTCAGCAACTCTGAATAGCATTATTTTAAAACAAATACCCTTCAATGACCGATCTGGGTTAGGTTTTAAAAGGGAAAGTAGCCAAAGAAATATCTTTAAAATTGAATTTCGAAAACCAACGTTTTACGATTACAAGCATCATTTTCATAAGCATTTCACTAGATCCAACATTCGACAACCTTCTGTGAATTGTGGTGATCCTAGCCATACTAAGGATTACTGCAAGAAAATTTAGAGACCTATTAAAAGGTCTAAATATACTAACACAGAAGGACCCAAGAAAACATGGGTACCAAAGAAATAGTAAGTTGGTTATTTATTGCAGGTACCAAAGAGAAGGAAGAACAAGTGGTTTCTGGACAGTGGTTGTTCAAGTCACATGACTGGAAATCCAGATGTATTTATATCTTTCTCAGATTGTGATGGAAGAAGCGTGTCGTTGTTGACACCTAATTTTTGACCATATATTGTTGTCATTTTCATTTTAAAAATTAATTAAAAATAGCAAAAAAGGTCAAAAATTGCAAAATCAACTTTGGAAGCCTTAGCCTAGCCTTGGGAACCAATTTTGAACAAAAAATATTTTTTGTATTTTTTAATATTTTTTGTTATTTATTTAATTCTTAAAAATAATCAAAAAATCAGAAAAATACCATCCGTGGTTAGAAAATTACAAAAAAATATTCAAAATTTTTATTTTAATTCCCTCTTTTTATTAGGGAAATTTGGCTCGATTCATGGGGTTCCTTCACAAACCTAAAACCGAAACGAGCCTAAAAAATCCCTTTCGAGTCTTTTAATTTTCAATTCTTGGTTTTCATAAGCTATGACATTGGACTCTAAAGTATTGAAATGCAATTAGGTCAATTTGCCCTCCAATTTGATCAATCTTAATCAAAAGGGCTTAATTGCATAAAAATCTTTCAATTTAGTCCCCGGTTTTACAATTTTCGAAATTAATTTTCACACGGGCACACCCATTAAAATTAAACACCTCTGCCCAATAGTTTTCATCATGCTGAATCCATTGGTGGGCTCAATTTTGACTAATTCGATCGTTTAGATCTTCGATTAGCCAAAATGCATTTTCGGATCCTAGGGACAATTGGGGTTTTCACAACATTTCAATCAATTGATTCACGAAAATACCCATATTTGATAGAAAACATGTCAAGGAGTCCGATTTTGCCATCAATTTCATGAAAAGAGGTGGATTTGAGGCCCAATTGGGCAAAATTTGTTCGAACCGGGCCGGTCGGGTCAGCCCGACCCGACCCGGTCCGACCGGGTCTGCACTTGCAGACCCACCGTTGCAAAAAAAAGGAGAGCGCGGGGGAGGGCCGTCGTGTTTTTCGTTTTTTTTAAGGCACTCTTTCGGCGAGGAACAAAAAAATGAAAAAGGGCGGTCGTCCACTGAGCAATGAGGGCCAAAGGTGGTCGGCCAGCAGAGGTGAAAAGGGACGCGAGTGGCATTTTTTTTTGAGGACCGGCCACCGAGCTTGAAGAGTTCTTCTGAGCCTGCATGGTTGGCTAAAAAGAAGAGCGAGGTCGGTGAGCTATCCTGGAAGCTTGACGACGTCAAGAGGAAGCCGGCGCGCCCATCAAACTCGCCGGAAACCGCCGAAAAGGTGAGACCCGTGTTTAAACTCCTCCTCGGCCGTCAATGGCATCTCGCGTTTCATTGGTTCGTTTCGCAAGCGGTTGATCTAGAATTGATCCTTAAGCATCACTGAACGTTTTCACCTTTGATCGCATGACTTTTCATCGCCTGAATCGCCCGCTATGTCCCCCACCGTGACCGGCCTGCCGTGAGCTCCTCCGGCCCGTTTCGGACCAAACCGAATCTCCATGAGGATCAGGTAAGATCTCTAGAACCCCTAGCAAGCTTCCCGATGATTTATTTTAGCCATGTAACGTACGGAACTACTAGGGCGGCACTCTCGCCGGAAAATAGGTTCGGCCGGAGTTGCAGGTGGGCCAAATATAATTCTGCTGTGTCGAGGTTGACATATGTGGTAGAGCTCGTCAAGTAGGTTCGAATGCCGTTGGTTTCATGCAATTTGGACGTCGGAGGGCCGAGATATCGCCCTCCGACGAGACGCCGGCGAGGGAACGCCGGCGCCGGTCGTCTTCCCCGGCGAGGCGTTGACCGGTCAACGCCTGTTGACCTGGTCAACGCCTGCGTGGCGCTGACGTGGCAGCCACGTGGCGGCCACGTCAGCGCGCGGTAATAAAAAAAATAATAAATAATAATAATAAAAATAAAAATAAAATATATATATATATATATTATATATATATATATATAAGTAGATGATCCGGCGGTTTTAAACGAGACACGTGTCTCGATCTGAGACGTCCGTTCGAAACTTTCGGAACGGCGTCGTTTTGATCAAAGGAGAAGTGGGCCGGGTCTGGGTCGCGGATCCGGGCGTGGGCCGGGTCATCCGACCCGGTCCGATTATTATTATTATTATTATTATTTTTAATAATAAAAAATAAAAAAATTCAAAAATTCAATAAAAAATAGAAAATCATAAAAAAAATTCAAAAAAATTCGGAAAAATTCTAAAAAATTCTAAAAAATTCCAGAAAATAGGAAATGGCCACATTCAATTGGCCATTACCTATTCCGGGTCATTTGACCCCCCCGATCTTTCCAGAAATGACGGTTTTGCCCTTCCGGCAAACCGTCTTCCAAAAAAAATTCTAAAAAAATCCAAGAAAATCCAAAAAAATAGGAAATGGACACAGTCAATTGGCCAAGGCTCATCCCGGGTGTTTTGAACCCGATCATTCTTAAAAATGACGATTTCGCCCTTTGGGCGAATCGTCTTCTAAAAATTGACGATTTTGCCCTCCGGGCTAAATCGCCTCCAAATCTTCCCATTTTACCTCGGTCCTAAATCACGCCTTCCCTACGCCCTTATGGCTATACTAGGAGGTCATGTGATGTGAATTGACGTGCATTGATGTGATTTATTTATGCACTTGATTGCGCTTTCATTTAAATTGATTGTGATTGATAGGAATAGTCTTCCAATCTGCATGAAACCCTGAATTAAACCTACCTCACCCGAACTTGCGCATGCATGAACTCTTAGCTAGGAACATCACTCGCGTTAGGTACCGAAAGGGCGTTGGTAATGACACCAGCGTAACCAAGTCCCCGAACCCAAAATCTCTGGTTCCGCAGAACTGATCGATCTCTCCCAATCGGTCAGTAAGGTTTTCGGTCTACCCTCCAAGAAAGACCGGTGGCGACTCCAAATGCATGCACAATTTGCACATGCCACCACGACCACACTGAAGGTCGAAAGCGATCGACTCTTATCGTCGAATCCTTTGAAAAATACTCCCGCCGCGATTTGGTATGGGCCTGGGAGGGCCCGCGCCGATCCAAGACCCGCGATCGGTAATCCATTAGCCGCGTCCGCTTCCGGACGGGTCGCGACAGCTGGCGACTCCGCTGGGGACTTTGTTCTAGAACCTATCGTTCTAGACCTCAAGTGGACTTAGGCCGTAATTAAAACGCTGAGTGATTTTTCTAACCATGCAGGCGCTCATGAAGGTGAGGTAAGTCCGCTTACGATAGGTGTTATATGTTTTTGCAGATTGGAGAAATAAGGGGTGTAGTCCGTGATTAACATTGTCTTATGCAGGTTGGGCGTAGGAATGTATGTTGTGTGGATGATTTGAAGTGCTGATTGATAAACTGTTGTGCATGACTTGCATTGTGATGATCACGACACGTGGACACACACAACCGCGCCTAAAACCCCGGGCGCCGCCTTTAGGAACACAATAGAAGGAATTGAAAATGGAATCTCCGTGAGGAAAAACACGGGGTAATCCACTTTTCAATTCCACTCACTTCGAACTATGGATCGAGTCCCAATGCAACGATAGCTGTGCAATGGAATCGGCTCTTTCTAGAACTCGAGGTGGGAACCTTAACCTTAGGTGCCAAACCCTCTGATTTTTAGAAGTTTACCATCACCTGTTTCATGCGCATGTCTCTGGGCGGTTGGTACACCTAAAACCGCACAATAAGTCGACGAGTTGGGTTGGTAAGACTCTCTATCCCCCCAAATCTATCACTGTTCATATAGATATAGGCATTTCATTTATTGCATTCTGGTGATTAGATTAAATGCCATTTCGAGGATCGATATGTGCGTTTGTCCCTAACGTCCTTGATAGAAGACGAGGAGGGTGATATCCCACGACGAACACCGAGTGTGCGATAAGGAGCATACTATGGACATTATTGAGGTATCATCCAATGAAGATGACGAGTTGGGGCAAGTGATCCTGAAGGCACAGATCAAAACTGGGGCATCCTTAAACGTTAGGATCACATTCCTTTATTTCATTTTCCATTACTAGTCCTCTTGTATAGGGTTTATTTTTACTGAGGTTTTCTCTATCTCACCCCTTAGAGCGATTGTATTAGGGATCTATTGGTGTATACATTCAGATGGAACTTGGTTGTATTTCTTTTAACGGGTCATTGGAATGTGATAGTGGCATTTTTTCTAATCATCCGAATACTCCCAAGTCAAGTTTATAATTCCTTTAGAGGAAATTAAAATTGGAAGTCTTGCACGACCTTTTGGTCATGTGAGGTAATCCAACCCCAATTTCGCTAGAAGGAACTACACACTTGAATTGGTTCATGCATGTTGTACACCACTGGTAATTCACGATAATTGATCAAGAATATCAGCGTAGTTTCAAATTTAATGACGAGATAGATGTCCAAACTACTTTCGTTCTTAGCGAACGACCTTAATTTGGATGCCATATCTTCAATTGAATTTAAAAAGCGTTATTATGTCTTGCACTTTTGAGTAAGTCATTCCTCTCGAAATTAATCAAAAGCGATTATCGTGAATTACGTTCCTTTCAATAGTATGCTTTCTTTCGAGGAATATTGATAAAAACTTTTCGCACAAGATTAAAACCCTTGTAAAAGTTCTTGTCCTTATTAATCACAAGCAAGCATAAGATTGAAAGGGGTCTATGCTTTCTTTTTCAGATTATTCCTTCTGACTCGGTCTTTTCATTTGCAGGTGAAAAACAAGTAGTATAGAGAAATCTTTTCTTGGACAAATCTGCAACTATTCTTCCATCTAATCATGAGCGAGTTATAAAATCAGGACGTATTTGCTCGGCTTATTGCTATTATGGTTCGGCTCACTCAAGTTGAAGATGTTTGGATGCTCGAAGAAATGAACCATACAGAAGTCAAAACACACACACGAGAACTTTCATTTATTTTGCTCGGCGGAGGGTTTTCAGAAGCAGGTCATACAATTCGGGGTGGAAAAGCAAAGCCAAAGTGAGCCCTAATTAACGACACAAAGGATCCCAACTGACCCTCCATGTTATTAATGCTCTGCTCATACTCCCAACTCCGCATGTTGTGGTCGGCAAGCCTGAGGAGAAGACTTCTGCATTCTCCCTTAACTTCGGCGACCTTGGCCTCGTGTTCTTCGGTGACTATTTCCAGATCCCGAACCAGTCCATTCCCGCGAGCTATGTCCGCGGTTATCTTGTCGAGCCGTTCTTCCTGCCAGTCGCTCTGAAGCCTCAA
This sequence comes from Rhodomyrtus psidioides, assembly GCA_021437785.1. NCBI lineage: Eukaryota > Viridiplantae > Streptophyta > Magnoliopsida > Myrtales > Myrtaceae > Rhodomyrtus > Rhodomyrtus psidioides. Next base: position 56,632 of record JAILYB010000338.1, read on the forward strand.
TAGGACGTTGCGGCGGTCATGCTCGCCGGTGGTCAGGGATATGGCCAATTGATCCACCAGATTTCTCCTCTCGCGAAGCAACGTCGCGACCCGCTCATTAGCAAACTCGACGGCCTTTTTGTAACTATCAACCAGATAGTTGGTCAGCACTAAATGATCAGATCGATCCTCATAACGAGCCCGCAAGACGCGAGCCACGAGAACCTCCCGATTAGCAACACGATAGGCCTCTAAGGAGTGTGCAAAGAGAGTCGGGAAAGTTCTATATTCCCTCCCCAGTGTAGTACCTTCGAGAGAAGTGGTATCAAGGTCCTCGAGCAGGACACAGATTGCATCCTCGGTTGCAGAATGATCGGTTATGTGCGCGTAACCGCGACCCAGTAGGTTGTAAAGCTTTTCCCACTGGGCCAAGACATCAGTTGAAAAAGTGCGTACGGGAGAGGAGGCCATTTGCGTTGGGTTGGGTTGAGAATAAGACGAGTTTAACAGAGAGATTAGAAGGAAGAAGCTGATTATGCGAGAACGTTAACCTTCCATACATTAATTCCTCATTTTATAGCAACTCGAGGATGATGAAGGGTCTCAGTAATAATGCTGGTGGAGCCCAGTTAGGGGGGTAAAGCAGGAGGTCCCCTCACGAGAACCATTGGATTCGTTTCGGTCCGCGATTTCCGGCTCATCAATTAAAAGATGTAAAAGATTTGTCGGGATCATCATTATTGGAGTTAGGTGGGAGGTAAGCGCAACTATCGAAGAGAGCCCTAACAGGATTTGGCAGTCCCATCACGTTGAAAAGCTAAGCGAGAAATTCAAAGTCTTGAGGGGGAACGTTTGCCTAATGATGCTTGAAGAGCGTCTCCTAAACATACGAAGTCACTCGAAGAAAACTTTATAGGGAGTGAGCATACATGAGAGAGTGGAGAACTCTGAGTGGGCAAGAACCAATCAAACATTTCTCAATCCAACATATTTAAGAGGTTATTGTCAGCTGCTAGAGGCGACTGACTCAAAAATCTCAGAAATTGAACTACAGAGGGATCTCGAAGATTCCAAGATCAAGTCTAACGCCAAAACCATGGAGCCCAACACTTCTGGCAACGGAAATCAAGATCACGGCGACGACGACAACGACATCCACGATGTTCAACTCGGGAAAAGAAGACGTCCTCACCAATACTCTCAGGAGGAAACCCAAATGCTGGAAACCCTTTTCAGTAAAAGCCATTACATGAAAAAGAAGTGGAGAATTGAATTGAGCCGGGAGTTGGGGATTAATCAGTCGAGGATCCAGTTTTGGTTTCAAAATAGGAGATCCAAATCGAAGGCTCAACGCAAACGTCAGGTGGTCGAGATTTTAAAGGAAGAAAACCAAAAGCTGCGAACAGAAAACATGAGGTATGAAAAAGCTCTCAATATTACCGTTTGCCCTCATTGCGATAACCTCGTCGCCCTCGGTAAGATATTCCCCGATAAGCCTCACGCGATGATTGAAGACGTTCATTTACCACCTTACTCCCTCGGAGCATCTCCTGCTCAACCAGATTTTGCCGGAGTCACGCATGAGCAGGATGATCCTACGAAGATGATACAAATGCCTCCTGGGGGATGGGATTTGCATCGCTTTGATTGGAGTTATAGTTTCAAGGAGCTGGATGTTACCGCCGACCAGCTCAAAGCATATCAGCCTCATGCACAACAATTTTCGATAGGGTCGGGTCCTGCTGGAGATGAGTTAATCAGTCGTCAAGCCATCGATGCAATTTTGGGCCACGATAAGAGGAGGTTCGCTTGGCCCCCTGAACTGCATTCCAGATTCCTAGACGTGGTTCACCAAATGGGGATCGACTCAGCAACTCCGACGCGCATATTTAAGGCCATGAATGTACCGGGGCTTAGTAAGGAGCTGGTCAGGAATCACCTTGCTGCCTACAGAAAGCTATTAAAACAACGTCGAGCGGAGCTAAACCGGGAGGAATCCGTCTCGAGCTCAAAAGCTAGGGGCGACCGCCATTGTAATGCTCAGGCATCAAGAGATACCCGGCCAAATCTAAGCATCAATCAAGCTAGCAACCCGACCACCGGCAAACTGAAAGCTGATCAGAATGTCCTCCCAGGCCATTTCAACACTTCTCAAGAGCGCGTGTCACAAGTACAGCGAGTGCGCACTCCTCCATTCGAGCAACAGTCGGCTGGTGCTCTGCCTGCCGCTGGTCAACCCACGACAGACGATTTCTTCGATGAGGGGCTCGATGCCTTGTTCAATCAGTGGGAAGCTGGCATGCTTGGACAGCCATGATCTAGCACCTGGCTCGGGGCACGATGGGTCGGTCACTACGAACACCCATAGGAAGAAGAACATGTTCACGAGTAGATCACTCATTTTATCCGTTGTAAAGTTCCTACGGGAACATTTTTCTTTAATGACTATAGTTAATTCTATATTAAAACCAACGCTATCGACGAACATTGTCATGCTCAGTTGTGATGATCCCTTGTTAGATTAAGTCTGAAACCAGAGACGGTCTTTAAAATTTTGAGTGGCCACGAACTCATTCCTCACCAAGCGCCCGGGATGCTGAAATGAAGAGTAACAGCATGCACAGGGAAAATGCCACTTTCGTTTGAACGATGAAAAGGGGTTGAGAGAAGATCATAGCGTTAATTCCCATGGAGCTAAATGAATTAAACGGAGTCATTAATTGCGGGTCTACCGCTGCTCCCCACGTTCTCGGGCCTAGCAAATCATAAAAGGCGCCGAAAGATTGTAGACCCACCACTTTGAAGACTGAACTAGGGGACGAGCGCAATACTCGATGCAACCGAATCAATGCAAGAGAGTTTGTGATCCTATCACGAGGAAAAAGAAAGGGGAATACAGACGATGAGTAATTGCAGAATCTCGGGAGGAGCGCTTGCTTGCTGGTCTTCATATGCAGCCTGAAGGATGGTTCCAGGACACGCACAATCACTTGAGAAAATTTCTAGAGTGAGCAAACACGTAAGAGCGAATTGAGAAAGCTGAGTGAACTAGATCAGCCCGAGATACCCCGATCCATCATGTTTAAAAGTTATTCCCATCTGCTAGAAACGCCCGACCTGGACATTTCTGAGCACGAACTGCTGGGAGACTTTGAAGATCCTGGAGCTGAATCCTGCCCGAAGGCCATAGAGACTGACTCCTCCAGCGATGAAATTCTAGGTTTCAGCTACGAAGAAGGAGTATACAATGATGACCGGAGCCGGAAAAGGAAGCAACTACAACGCCACACTCCAGGACAAATCCGAGAGCTCGAAGCTTTCTTCAATGAATGCCCCACTCCAAGCAGACAACAGAAAATGGAGTTGAGCCGAAAGATAGGATTGGAGCTTTCGAAGGTCAAGTTTTGGTTCGCCAACAAACGAACCCGGGTGAAACAACAATACGCAGACCATGAGTTACTGGTCCTGAAGGAGGAGAATGAGAAGCTTCAAGCTGAAAGCGCGAGATATAAGGAAGCTCTGACCAAGGCCACCTGCCTTAATTGTGGTAATCCTGTTGTCCTCGGCGAGGTGTTCCTCGATGAACCATCCCTGTTGACGAATAACGCTCAGCTGTTACCGTATTCTCCACAGCATTTTCCGACACAGCCAGATACCGCCGGAGATCTGCATGAGCAAGTCAACACCATAGGATCAACACCAACATCCTCTGAGAAATGGGATATGAATCATCACAGGGGGAATTCTCTCAATGACGAACTCGCTGTCGCAGCCAGCCAATCCAAAGTCGGTGAGTCCCTCCCTGGACAACTTTTGAAACGACTAGATCCCGTAGAGAATAGCTACCGAAGTATTGACGATATTTTGGGTGATAAGAGAACAAGGTTTTACTGGACCTATGAACTTCACACCAAATTTGTTGATGCAATTCGAGAGCTGGGAGTTGATTCGGCTAGCCCACTACGCATACTCGAGATTATGAATGTGCCGGGGCTCTCTAGAATTAACGTTGAGTCTCACCTCAAGTACTATAGGAGATTGCTAAGGGATGGAAGGATAGCGTTAAACCATCATAAAGCCAGTCGGAGCTCAAGTGCTGGGCAGAGTTACAACCATGATGATTGGAGAGCCAAGAGCACCCAACCGTGTTTCAGCAATGACGGGACTAGCAGTCGTGTCAGCGACTCCTCTAACCCAAATCAGAATGCTCCGCCGAGCTATCTCAATACTCCTCAGGAGTATATACCACAGTTCCAGCACATAGAGATTCCTCAGTTTGAGCGCGAATCAGTCATTAATGCTGTCCCTGAAGCGGATCTGGCATTGGTAGAGAGTGCACATATGAACCTGCCGGTCATTGGAGGAAGTTCCAATTCGAGGGGTCAAATTGCTCACGGCGAGAGCAAAGAGAGGAATCCCTCGCCTGCAGTCGACGACACCCAATCTGGGCACCAAGGGCTAGAAAGAACAGGTGATTTCCTTGATGAGGAGCTGGACACTTGGATCAATACTCTTCGGGAATGTATGTCTCAACCCCAACAGGGTAATGATGAAGGTTCCAGCTCAAAGACTCCAATCCCTCACAACGAAGGCAATGAAAGAAATCTGCCCCCAACAATCGTTGATACCCAACTTGAACATCAATGGCTCGAAGACCCGAGCAATTTCCTTGGCGATGAGTTCAATCTTTGGCTCGATCAATTTGGAGCCGGAGGACCATCGCAGTGGTGACGCGAGGCCGGTGATCAAACGTCTGATGCAAGGCATGGCTACTCGATGAAAAATGCTTCGAGAAAAGGGGTTGAATACTCCTATTGCATATGTTGTTGATCGCACTGTAAGGTTCCCACGGGAACATCTTTCATTAATATCTAGAACTAATTGCGCGTGAGTGTCAACATCACCCTTTGAGCATCTTCAAGCCGAAGGCCGTGGATTAATCACTTAATCCGTGGAGCAAGTTCCATGAACCATAATTATCACCCGCGGAGCATAATGGGATCTACCCCTTCAACACGAAATACGTTTGGCCGCGAAGCCACCTATTTGGTAAAACGATGTATCGTTCCTAAACGATCTTCAATCGAATACCGAAGTAATGTATTCTTTCTTTTCCTTCTCAGATGATAAACATGGATAAATCACTCAATGAGTCATGCGTTCAAATAGCAGAACAGACGCTGCCCAGCTGGGGGCAGATGAACTATTGATGTTACAAACACTCCAAGCATGGATAGGCGGATTTGATAGAGGTTGTTCATATCAATACGCAACATCAGAATGGGATGAAAATCAAGAGTAAAGTTGTATCGTCCCAATTTGTCTTGAATTTGGGAATATGAATTAACACTTATTTTTTATCCTTGACAGGGGAATCGCCTTGGAGACGAATGAGTTTTTACATCCCACATACTACCTGTTAGGGTACATGAGGGTAGGATGTATCATTTCGATTTTCGAAAAATTCGTGAACATACAATGATATGCTTCTTTTACATTTTCAGGGATCTCCAGCCACGGTGGACAGGTAGGTATCCCTTTCCCCCAATCCATTGAAGATGTTAAACCAAAAACACAGAGAGAAAAAGAAAAAAGCTTTCAAAATCTGATGTCTAGAAAAGACATGGAATTCTAACTTCATTGGCATTCATGTTTTGAAACACGAGGTTGTCTGAACATGCATTGTGCACCATAAAATCCCCTTGACGGGTAAAATTTTTGGGAAAACGAAAGAGATTTTTCCAATCAAAAGTTGTTCAAAACTCTCAAAAGGATGTTTCCTCAAAAGAGAGGCAAGCTCAAATCCAAACACATCCTACATACACTTGAGAGATGAGTGGAGCGAATCAAATAGTAAAATCTAGACCTACGGAGGTAGGGACCATTCGCAGCGATTACATGGATTGGGACGACGGAGGCGTTCGTTTCATATCATAAACACTACAGGTGACCGTTGACAACCCATTTGAACGGCGGTTTTCATTCTTAACCCTGTCAAGAACCACCCCACACCGGGGCAAAAAGGAAGTAAGTCCAGCAGCATCAGGAGAAAATGGTTAGAAATTTTCTTGCTCGGACTAACATTAATCTTTGTGTGTTGTTTATATGGTAATCCAAGTGCCATAGGATGACGAGAAGCATTCATTCTCTATCCCACACACCATATCCTTTGCACAGCCAAGTTGAGCCTGCGAATTCATTTCATAAACCCCTGTTGGTGATCATGGGATGTTTCAAGATAGAAACTGCATCACTCCAAGAACGGAAGAAATCAAGAGATGGGATTTATAGAAAAATTTCATATCGGCGTTTAAATGTGCTATGATTCAAGTTGTATATCTAGCACAATTTTCTGAACATCGTAGTTCCAAAGGAAAAGAAAAGGCGGGATTTCAACAAAGAAAAAATCCCCAGCATCAAGAAAAAGCAAAGTGCCTGGTAAAAGCAAGGCCGATGCTCGTGAAAACTGTTTGATTGATCCCCAATAAAGCCTAGTTGGGAAGAGAGAAAAACCCATAAAGGAGTCAGATCAAGAAGACTGCTCCCTAAATGATGTCAGCCGTGGTGCAAAAACACGGACAGAATTGTCAATCTCTTAATACCACAAGAGACGTTCTCTAAAGGACTTGTGCACACCTCAAAAGCGGTTGCACACCTCAAAAATGGAAGATGCAGAATGGAAAAGACATGTGACAAATTTGCAATGATCACCAATGTCAAATCCTTCGTGATTTCTGGGCCAAAAACAAGCCTTTTTCGGTCCCCAATCCTACCAATGTTACAACCCTGAAACAGTCTTCTCTGACTAAGACACTTGGGTTAACATATAGCTTAGCTCGAAGAAGTACGAGCAAGACTCTTTCTTTCTCATTTTGCAGGGTTCTTGACTTGTAAACCCGGAGCAGATGGTGAAGATTTTCATTCGATGGCCCCGACTCCAAAGCGGGTCCCCCTTGAAAACCAATATCCAAGCCCAACATTACGGTCCCGTGGAAGACCTCCCGACCGATCAAAATGTATGCGCTGCGAATGAGCCTAAAACCTAGGCACAGGTCAGTAGGGAATTGAGTGCATCCCCTAAAAATCATCACCTCAAAACAGGTGAGATGGCCTCCTTGTCGAGAAATATTCCAATTGATGTTTTGAGCAAACTCTTTTTGGGAATTTTCAAACTGTTGATCCAGATTTTCCATGCAAGGGATTTGTGATCACATTTGCATGTTGCAAGAATGTTTTGGATAACCTCCAGCATCAAAATGCACATCTCATGACTAAAGCTTAAGTCATAAAATTTTGTCAATTGGACAATTGCTGTCTTCTCAAAGATTACCAATATTTTCTTGGGGAAGAGAAACCCTTAAAAAAAAATCCTTTTCAAAATCAGACAGTCTCATTGGACGTGGAGAACCCTCGTCATGAGACCCCCTTTTCAAAAATATCAAACAGTCTCATCGGACGTGGAGAACCCTCGTCATGAGACCCCTTTTCAAAATTTAGGCAGTCTCATCGGACGTGGAGAACCCTCGTCATGAGACCCCTTTTCAAAATTTAGGCAGTCTCATCGGACGTGGAGAACCCTCGTCATGAGACCCCTTTTCAAAGCAAACAAAGGTAGAAACCGCCTGAAGGGTCAAATCATGGTAGAAACCGCCTGAAGGGTCAACACAAGGTAGAAACCGCCTGAAGGGTCAATTCATGGTCGATACCGCCTGAAGGGTCAACACAAGATAGAAACCGCCTGAAGGATCAACCCAAGGTAGATACCGCCTGAAGGGTCAAATCAAGGTAGATACCGCCTGAAGGGTCAAATCAAAGGTAGAAACCGCCTAAAGGGTCAACTCATTGGTAGACACCGCCTGAAGGGTCGAATATGGTAGAAACCGCCATAAGGGTCAACTCATTGGTAAATATCGCCATAAACATCGACACAAAGGTCTGATCCACCATACGGATCAAAATCCTTGGCAAATTCCAAAGCGTGGGAGGCGCCCTCTTTAGGTTCCTACCAGTTAGGAATCCCGTGATGGTATGACCTACCATACAGGTCAGAGCTTAATCTCCCTAGGATATTCTGAACGACGAGTCCTAGGTATCTTCTTGAAAGTCGTCGCAACCGGCAGCATCTGACAGGTAAGCTTCAGGTAAGCCTCTCTCACTCCGGCCCATGTTCGAATTGCAAGAGTAAACCGGTGATTAATTTGAGCATTCATCAAGAGTCTTAAGGATTCAATGTCATAGCATTTCTTCTTCCATTTTCCTAGTTCAGTCGGTTAGGAATCAGGTGTCATTTTGTCTTTGAAAGCAACCTCTGACGAGCTCACTCTCAAAGAGGGGCAGCTGTTGACACCTAATTTTTGACCATCTATTGTTGTGATTTTCATTTTAAAAATTAATTAAAAATATAAAAAAAGGTCAAAAATTGCAAAATCAACTTTGGAAGCCTTAGCCTAGCCTTGGGAACCAATTTTGAACAAAAAATATTTTTTGTATTTTTTAATATTTTTTGTTATTTATTTAATTATTAAAAATAACCAAAAAATCAGAAAAATACCATCCGTGGTCAGAAAATTACAAAAAAATATTCAGAAATTTTATTTTAATTCCCTCTTTTCATTAGGGAAATTTGGCTCGATTCATGGGGTTCCTTCACAAACCTAAAACCGAAACGAGCCTAAAAAATCCCTTTCGAGTCTTTTAATTTTCAATTCTTGGTTTTCATAAGCTATGACATTGGACTCTAAAGTATTGAAATGCAATTAGGTCAATTTACCCTCCAATTTGATCAATCTTAATCAAAAGGGCTTAATTGCATAAAAATCTTTCAATTTAGTCCCCGGTTTTACAATTTTCGAAATTAATTTTCACACGGGCACACCCATTAAAATTAAACACCTTTGCCCAATAGTTTTCATCATGCTGAATCCATTGGTGGGCTCAATTTTGACTAATTCGATCGTTTAGATCTTCGATTAGCCAAAATGCATTTTCAGATCCTAGGGACAATTTGGGGTTTTCATAACATTTCAATCAATTGATTCACGAAAATACCCATATTTGATAGAAAACATGTCAAGGAGTCCGATTTTGCCATCAATTTCATGAAAAGAGGTGGATTTGAGGCCCAATTGGGCAAAATTTGTTCGAACCGGGCCGGTCGGGTCAGCCCGACCCGACCCGGTCCGATCGGGTCTGCACTTGCAGACCCACCGTTGCAAAAAAAAGGAGAGCGCGGGGGAGGGCCGTCGTGTTTTTCATTTTTTTTAAGGCACTCTTTCGGCGAGGAACAAAAAAATGAAAAAGGGCGGTCGTCCACTGAGCAATGAGGGCCAAAGGTGGTCGGCCAGCAGAGGTGAAAAGGGACGCGAGTGGCATTTTTTTTGGAGGACCGGCCACCGAGCTTGAAGAGTTCTTCCGAGCCTACGTGGTTGGCTAAAAAGAAGAGCGAGGTCGGTGAGCTATCCTGGAAGCTTGACGACGTCAAGAGGAAGCCGGCGCGCCCATCAAACTCGCCGGAAACCGCCGAAAAGGTGAGACCCGTGTTTAAACTCCTCCTCGGCCGTCAATGGCATCTCGCGTTTCATTGGTTCGTTTCGCAAGCGATTGATCTAGAATTGATTCTTAAGCATCACTGAACGTTTTCACCTTTGATCGCATGACTTTTCATCGCCTGAATCGCCCGCTATGTCCCCCACCGTGACCGGCCTGCCGTGAGCTCCTCCGGCCCGTTTCGGACCAAACCGAATCTCCATGAGGATCAGGTAAGATCTCTAGAACCCCTAGCAAGCTTCCCGATGATTTATTTTAGCCATGTAACGTACGGAACTACTAGGGCGGCACTCTCGCCGGAAAATAGGTTCGGCCGGAGTTGCAGGTGGGCCAAATATAATTCTGTTGTGTCGAGGTTGACATATGTGGTAGAGCTCGTCAAGTAGGTTCGAATGCCGTTGGTTTCATGCAATTTGGACGTCAGAGGGCCGAGATATCGCCCTCCGACGAGACGCCGGCGAGGGAACGCCGGCGCCGGTTGTCTTCCCCGGCGAGGCGTTGACCGGTCAACGCCTGTTGACCTGGTCAACGCCTGCGTGGCGCTGACGTGGCAGCCACGTCAGCGCGCGGTAATAAAAAAATAATAAATAATAATAATAATAATAAAAATAAAAATAATATATATATATATATAAAAGTAGATGATCCGGCGGTTTTAAACGAGACACGTGTCTCGATCTGAGACGTCCGTTCGAAACTTTCGGAACGGCGTCGTTTTGATCAAAGGAGAAGTGGGCCGGGTCTGGGTCGCGGATCCGGGCGTGGGCCGGGTCATCCGACCCGGTCCGATTATTATTATTATTATTATTATTATTATTTTTAATAATAAAAAAATAAAAAAAATTCAAAAATTCAATAAAAAATAGAAAATCATAAAAAAAAATTCAAAAAAATTCGGAAAAATTCTAAAAAATTCTAAAAAATTCCAGAAAATAGGAAATGGCCACATTCAATTGGCCATTACCTATTCCGGGTCATTTGACCCCCCCGATCTTTCCAGAAATGACGGTTTTGCCCTTCCGGCAAACCGTCTTCCAAAAAAAATTCTAAAAAAATCCAGGAAAATCCAAAAAAATAGGAAATGGACACAGTCAATTGGCCAAGGCTCATCCCGGGTGTTTTGAACCCGATCATTCTTAAAAATGACGATTTCGCCCTTTGGGCGAATCGTCTTCTAAAAATTGACGATTTTGCCCTCCGGGCTAAATCGCCTCCAAATCTTCCCATTTTACCTCGGTCCTAAATCACGCCTTCCCTAAGCCCTTATGGCTATACTAGGAGGTCATGTGATGTGAATTGACGTGCATTGATGTGATTTATTTATGCACTTGATTGCGCTTTCATTTAAATTGATTGTGATTGATAGGAATAGTCTTCCAATCTGCATGAAACCCTGAATTAAACCTACATCACCCGAACTTGCGCATGCATGAACTCTTAGCTAGGAACATCACTCGCGTTAGGTAGCGAAAGGGCGTTGGTAATGACACCAGCGTAACCAAGTCCCCGAACCCAAAATCTCTGGTTCCGCAGAACTGATCGATCTCTCCCAATCGGTCAGTAAGGTTTCCGGTCTACCCTCCAAGAAAGACCGGTGGCGACTCCAAATGCATGCACAATTTGCACATGCCACCACGACTACACTGAAGGTCGAAAGCGATCGACTCTTATCGTCGAATCCTTTGAAAAATACTCCCGCCGCGATTTGGTATGGGCCTGGTGTCGCGACCCGTCCGGAAGGCGGACGCGGCTAATGGATTACCGATCGCGGGTCTTGGATCGGCGCGAGCCCTCCCAGGCCCATACCAAATCGCGGCGGGAGTATTTTTGAGGGATTCGACGATAAGAGTCGATCGCTTTCGACCTTCAGTGTGGTCGTGGTGGCATGTGCAACTTGTGCATGCATTTGGAGTCGCCACCGGTCTTTCTTGGAGGGTAGACCGGAAACCTTACTGACCAATTGGGAGAGGTCGATCAGTTCTGCGGAACCAGAGATTTTGGGTTCGGGGACTTGGTTACGTCGGTGTCATTACCAATGCCCTTTCGGTACCTAACGCGAGTGATTTTCCTAGCTAGGAGTTCCTGGGGGCGCAAGTTTGGGTGAGGTAGGTTTGATTCAGGGTCTTCCTGCAGATCGGACGACTATTCCTATCAATCACAATCAATTTAAATGAAAACGAAATCAAATACATAAATAACTCACTTCAATGCACATCAATTCAGATCAATGACTTCCTAATATAACCATAAAGGCTTAAGGAATGTGTGACTTCGGACCAGGGGTAGAATGAGAAGATTTGGAGGCGATTAGCCCGAAGGGCAAAATCGTCAATTTTTGGAAGATTTGGATACCGAATTACCCAAAATATTCCATGGCCAGTTGATTGTGGCCATTTCCCATTTTTGGGAATTTTTTGGAATTTCTTGATTTTTCTGCAATTTTTGGAAGACGATTCGCCCAAAGGGCGAAATCGTCATTTTAAGGAGGGTCGGGGTTCAAAACGCCCGGAATGAGCCTTGGCCAGTTGGCTGTGGCCATTTCCTATTTTTGGGGATTTATCTGGATTTTTTAGAATTTTTTTTGGAAGACGGTTTGCCGAAAGGGCAAAACCGTCATTTCTGGAAAGATCGGGGGTCAAATGACCCGGAACAGGTCATGGCCAGTTGAATGTGGCCATTTCCTATTTTCTGGAATTTTTTTAGAATTTTTCTGAATTTTTCCGAATTTTTTTGAGTTTTTTATGATTTTCCATTTTTTTATTGATTTTTGAATTTTTTTATTATTTAAAATTATTATCTGATTTTTTATTATTAAAAATTGTTATCCGGGCCGGGTTGAACCCGGCCCACGACCCGGACCCGCGACCCAGGCCCGGCCCGCCTTCCCCAGGACCAAAACGGCGCCGTTTCACGGATCTCGAACGGACGCCTTAGATTTGGACACGTGGCGCATCCTGAGCCGTCGGATTTTTTTTTTTATATATATTTTTTGTTAATGTCGCGCGCTGACATGGCCGCCACGTGGCTGCCACGTCAGCGCCACGTCAGCGTTGACCAGTCAACAAGCGTTGACTGGTCAACGCTTCGTCGGGGAAGACGACCGGCGCCGGCGTTTCCTCGCCGGCGCCTCGTCGGAGGGCCATATCTCGGCCCTCCGACGTCCAAAAAGCGCGAAACCAACGCCAAAATGACCGCCTTGTCGACTTCTACGACATATCAAAAGCACATCACAGCAGAAAAATATGCGCATTAACTCGAACTTTTAAACTTCCGACGACATCCTCAAACTCCGGCGAGCACTGATTTTGGTGTGACAAGCTGTTTAGCTTATGATTTTGATACATGTTCAATACGTATGATAGCTCGGGAGACTTACCTGGGGTCCATGAGCTTCAGTGATTAGCGGCCGGCAATCCCTAGCTCCGAGCTCCGGCGTGACCGACGACAGGTTCGGTTTGGCCACTTTCGGTTCAAGTCATGCAATCAAATGATGCAACCAAGCGTAGGGAACCTTCCTAATGTGACTTTGAGCAAGGCAACGTGAAATAGAGGTGACGACAGGTCGCCACTCGGATCAACCGAAACATGCCCACTTTTGGAATTTCATCAAGCATATGGTATGCATCCTCGGGAAATCACAAAATGATTTCGCCGAAGCTCAACAAGGGATTCCGGACCAAAATAGCTATTGAATAATCCTATACATGCTGTCAGGAGGATCGGGTATTACCTGTTTTGGTCTGGCTCGATCGAAATCGAGCCGAGTGGACCAGCCCTGTTCGCGGCACCAAAAACAGAGCAAAAAGAAGGGAAGAGGGTGATACTGACCCTGTCTGCCGAGGGCCGCGACGGCGAGGCGTCGGTGCGGCGACAATTCGATTCAGTCACCGATCTTCCCTCCCTCTATTTCATCTTCTCTCTTTTTCTTCGTGGACCTTCGAATTCCCTCTCCTCTCCTCTCGGCCTCCCCCCTCTTTTTTTCTAAAGCTCAGTCTCCTTTTGCCGTGGCCGACCGTCCCCAAAATCATCCTCGACCATCCCTTTTTCCCTCCACGTTCTGCCTTTCTTTTTCTTAAACAATCGCCGCCCAACCCCACGATTCCCCTGCTCTTTTTCTTGGTGGCCGGCGCGGTGGGTCTGCAACACTGAGTTGCAGACCCGGTCCGGACCGGGTCGGGTCGGGCCTGACCCGACCGGCCCGGTTCGGTCAATTTCGTCAAATTGGGCCTCGAATTAACCCCTTTTCATGAAATTGACACCATAATCGGACTCCTTGACATGTTTTCTATCAAATATGGGTATTTTTGTGAATCAATTGATTGAAATTTAGTGAAAACCCCAAATTGCCCTTAGGATCCGAAATTGATTTTTGCTTAATTGAAGGTCCAAACAAACCCATTTGTCAAAATTGACGCCACCAACGGATTCCCCATGATGAAAACTATTGGGTAGAGGTGTTTAATTTTGGTGGGTATGCCCGTATGAAATTTAATTTCAACATTTGAGAAACCGGGGACTAAATTGAAAGATTTTTATGCAATTAAGCCCTTTTGGTTAAAATTGATCAAATTGGAGGGCAAATTGACCTAATTGCACTTCGAGACTTTAGAATCCAATGTCATAGCTTATAGAAAACAAGAATTGAAAATTAAAATACTCGAAAAGGATTTTTCATGCCCGATTCGGGTTTATGTTTGTGAAGGAACATAGTGACCCAAGCCGAATTTTCAAGATTTAAAGTGACAAACTTGAAGAGAAAATTAAAACAAAATTATTGAATATTTTTGTGTATTTGTCTGACCACGAATGGTATTTTTCTGATTTTTTGGGTATTTTTATAATTAAATAAATTCGAAAAATATTATAAAATACCAACAAATATTTTTTGTTCAAAATTGGTCCCCGCGGCTAGGCCAAGGCTTCCAAAGTTGATTTTGTGATTTTATGACCTTTTTTGATATTTTTAATTAATTTTAAAAAAAAAATAAAAAAAAATAAAAAATAAAATAAAAAAAAATAAAAATCGCAATAACAGATGGTCAAAAAATCAGGTGTCAACAGCTGCCCCTCTTTGAGAGTGAGCTCGTAGAGGTTGCTTTCAAAGACAAGATGGCACCTGATACTTAAACGACTCAACAGGGAAAATGAAAGAAGAAATGCTATGACATCGGATCCTTAAGGCTCTTGATAAAAGCTCAAATTAATCCCCGGTTTACTCTAACAATTTGAACATGGGCCGGAGTGAGAGAGGCTTACCTGAAGCTCACCTGTCGGATGCTGCCGGCTGCGATAACTTTCAAGAAGATACCTAGGACTCGTCATTGAGAATATCCTAGGGAAATTAAGCTCTGACCTGTATGGTAGGTCATACCATTATTGGATTCCTAACTGGCAGGAACCTGAGAAGGGCGCATCCCACACTTTGGGATTTTGCCAAGGATTTTGATCCGTATGGTGGATTAGACCATAAGCGGTTCGCCTACAGTAAGGCTTACCTAGGAAAAGAACTTCTTCAACATTTGGAATTAGTCAAAGTTTTGATCCATATGGGGGATCGGACCATTGGGTTGATCCTTATGGCGGTATCTACCTTCGAGTTGACCCTTCAGGCGGTATCTACCTTGATTTGACCCTTCAGGCGGTATCTACCTTCGAGTTGACCCTTCAGGCGGTATCTACCTTGATTTGACCCTTCAGGCGGTATCTACCTTGAGTTGACCCTTCAGGCGGTATCTACCATGAGTTGACCCTTCAGGCGGTATCTACCTTGGTTTTGCTTTGAAAAGGGGTCTCATGACGAGGGTTCTCCACGTCCGTTGAGATTTCCTTGATATTTTTGAAAATGGTGTCCTAGGACGAGGGTTCTCCATGTCTGTTGGGACAGTTTGTTGACTTCTTTTGAAAAAGGGTTCTATCCTCACACCTTTTTTTGAAAGATCCCGAAATTTGCCGGGAATTCAGTTTTGAAGCAGAGAAAGATTTTATTTTGACAAAGCTTCATTTGATTCTGTTGAGGCGACATTCTGGGAGCTGGGTTCTCCAGGTATCCTGCAGAAAGTTCAAACCTGAAAGATTTTTCTTCACCCAGAAAACGTTAGTAATCTTTGGGAAGACCACGACTGTCCATTTGACAAAAACCGTATGACTTAAGTTTTAATCGTGAAATGTGCATTTTGATGCTGGAGGTTATCCAAAGCATTCTTGCAACATGCAAATGTGATCACAAATCCCTTGCACGGAAAATCTGGACCAACAGTTTGAAAATTCCAAAAAGAGTTTGTTCAAAACACCAACTGGAATATTTCTCGACAATGAGGTCTTCTCACCTATTTTGAGATAGTGGTTTTTATAGGGGGTGCACTCAATTCCCTACTGACCTGTGCCTAGGTTTTAGGCTATTCGCAGCGCATACATTTTGATAGGTCGGGAGGTCTTCCACGGGACCGTAATGTTGGGCTTGGATATTGGTCTTCAAGGGGGACTCACTTTTGAGTCAAGGTCATTGAATGAAAGTTTTCACCATCTGCTCCGGGTTTACAAGTCAAGAACCCTGCAAAATGAGAAAGAAATAGTCTTGCTCGTACTTCTTCGAGCTAAGCTATATGTTAACCCAAGTGTCTTAGTCAGAGAAGACTGTTTCAGGGTTATGATGTTGGTAGGATTGGGGACCGAAAAAGGCTTGTTTTTTTGGCCCAGAATTTATGAGGGGATTGACATTGGTGATCATTGCAAACTTGTCACATGTCTTTTCCATTCTGCATCTTCATTTTTGAGGTGTGCAACCGCTTTTGAGGTGTGCACAAGTCCTTTAGAGAACGTCTCTTGTGGTATTAAGAGATTGACAATTCTGTCCTTGTTTTTGCACCACGGCTGACATCATTTGGGGAGCAGTCTTCTTGATCTGACTCCTTTATGGGTTTTTCTCTCTTCCCAACTAGGCTTTATTGGGGATCAATCAAACAGTTTTCACGAGCATCGGCCTTGCTTTTACCAGGCACTTTGTTTTTTCTTGATGCTGGGGATTTTTTCTTTGTTGAAATCCCGCCTTTTCTTTTCCTTTGGAACTACGATGTTCAGAAAATTGTGCTAGATATACAACTTGAATCATAGCACATTTAAACGCCGATATGAGATTTTTCTATAAATCCCATCTCTTGATTTCTTCCGTTCTTGGAGTGATGCAGTTTCCATCTTGAAACATCCCATGATCACCAACAGGGGTTTATGAAATGATTTTGCAGGCTCAACTTGGTTGTGCAAAGGATATGGTGTGTGGGATAGAGAAATGAATGCTTCTCGTCATCCTATGGCACTTGGATTACCATATAAACAACACACAAAGATTGATGTTAGTCCGAGCAAGAAAATTTCTAACCATTTTCTCCTGATACCGCTGGACTCACCTCCATTTTGCCCCGATGTGGGGTGGTTCTTGACAGGGTTAAGAATGAAAACCGTCGTTCAAAGGGTTTATCAACGGTCACCTGTAGTGTTTGAGGGATATGAAACGAATGCCTCCGTCATCCCAACCCATGTAATCGTTGCGAATAATTCCTACTTCCGTAGGTCCAGGTTTTGCTATCTGATCCGCTCCACTTCTCTCTAGTGTGTGTAGGACGTGTTTGGATTAGGCTTTGCCTCTCGTCTTTTGAGAAAACGTCATTTTGAAAGTTTTGAACAACTTTTGGTTGGAAAATCTCTTTCTTTTTCTCCAAAAATTTTACCCGTCAAGGGGATTTTATGATGCACATGCATATTTCATTTATGTTCAGACAACCTCCTGTTTCAAAACATGAATGCCAATGAATTTTGATTTCTATGTCTTTTCTAGACATTAGATTCTGAAAGCTTTTCTTTTTATTTAACACCTTCAATGGATTGGGGAAAAGGATACTTACCTGTCCCCCGTGGCCAAAAATCCCTGAAAATGCGGAAGAAACATGTTATTGTATGTTCGCGAATTTTTCAAAAAATTAGAACGATACATCTTACCCTTGGTCGTGTGCCCCTGCGAGTGCACACAGGTTGTGACAATCTGTCCTCCTTGATGGTGGGTCCCTATCAAGGGTAAATAACAAGTGTTAACTCATATTCCCAAATTGAAGACAAATTGGGACGATACAACTTTACTCTTGGTTCTCATCCCGTTCTGACGTCGCGTATTGATATGAACCACGTCTATCAAATCCGCTTATCCATGCTTGGAATATTTGCAATATCAATGGTTCAGCTGCCCCCGGTTGGGCAACGTCTGTTTTGTTATTTGAACAGATGGCTCCTCGAGTGATTTATCCACGTTTATCACCTGAGAAGGGAAAGAGATGAGACATTACTTTGGTATGCGATAGAAGATCGTTTAGGAACGATACATCGTTTTACCAAATAGGTGGCTTCGCGGCCAAACGTATTTCGTGTTGAAGGGGTAGATCCCATTATGCTCAGCGGGTGATAATTATGGTTCATGGAACTTGCTCCACGGATTAAGTGATTAATCCACGGCCTTCGGCTTGAAGATGCTCAAAGGGTGATGTTGACACTTACGCGCAATTAGTTCTAGATATTAATGAAAGATGTTCCCGTGGGAACCTTACAGTGCGATCAACAACATATGCAATAGGAGTATTCAACCCCTTTTCTCGAAGCATTTTTCATCGAGTAGCCATGCCTTGCATCAGACGTTTGATCACCGGCCTCGCGTCACCACTGCGATGGTCCTCCGGCTCCAAATTGATCGAGCCAAAGATTGAACTCATCGCCAAGGAAATTGCTCGGGTCTTCGAGCCATTGATGTTCAAGTTGGGTATCAACGATTGTTGGGGGCAGATTTCTTTCATTGCCTTCGTTGTGAGGGATTGGAGTTTTTGAGCTGGAACCTTCATCATTGCCCTGTTGGGGTTGAGACATACATTCCTGAAGAGTATTGATCCAAGTGTCCAGC